>CAUYPK010069053.1:0-16159 GCA_963574355.1 Loris lydekkerianus
ATCTATTATAAAAAAGTTGTTTTTTTTTTTTTCTGTACTTCTGCAACTTGCCACTTGCTTTATTTGTAATCGCTAAAGAATTATGTACTCAATTTTGATATGAGGACAATTAATGACAATTAAGGTTATGGGGGGGAGGAAAAGCAGAAAGAGGGACGGAAGGAGGGGGGTGGGGTCTTGGTGTGTTTCACACTTTCTGGAGGCAAGACATGATTGCAAGAGGGACTTTACCTAACAATTGCAATCAGTGTAAACTGGCTTATTGTACCCTCAATGAATTCCCAACAATTAAAAAAAAAAAAAAATTATAAGCTTGCAAGTTTTGATTTTGATTTTGATTTCGGAGATGGAAATTCCCATCACCCAACAATGCCTTTCACTTTAGGCTTTTGGAGGTAGGAGTTAAAAAGGAAATAAAATCCTCTAATTCATAGGTAAACCAAAGGAAATAGGAAAACAAAGTCTCTAATTTTTTTCTGTCATGTTTCATTGGTTTTTAATGAACTGTTTAAGTTTATTGAGCAACAAAGGCAAGCCAGATGTTTAATGGTCCAATAAAGTAATTAATTGGTACTTCTGGTTTAACAATGTTTTGCCTATCAGCCTTCATGGCCCAATTTCAAATATATTGGATCGTTTAATTGCATTAACTATGCCCAGTTAACCCTTTATCAACAGCTAATGATAATAGAATTTTTTTAATTTACTGCTTTTTCTTTCTTTCTGTTACTACATAGGTTAACATGAATTTGGAATTTGAAACTTGATCAGTTTCCCTATTTCTGTAATAGTTACTAACATTTGATTAATCATCATATCTTGACCGTTCCACCACAGATTATTTTTCTTTTCTCTTCTTTCTTTCTTTTTTTTGACTTATAAACAAGAAAGAAATTTATTTCTCACAGTTATAGAGCTGGGAATCCAAGATCAAATTGCCAGCAGATTCAGTGTCTGATAAGGCCAACTTTCTAGTTCCCGGGTGGCACCTTCTAGCTGTGCCTTCATTTGGTAGAAGGGCCAGATTATTTTTCTTAATTTCTCTCTTTTGCCATTGTTCTATTTCAGGTACATATTGTCTATCTTTTGGAATCTTAAGTTATCTCACCTTGTTTTAATACACGTTTACATGTTCGGGAATGTTCTTCTTAATAATCCAGTTTCCTACCATGTTGCTTTACCTTCAAAATATTTGACAAGTCACCATGACTCATAATAGGGTTGTGCATGCAAAAATGCCTTTGAGGAGCAGACAAGTCAATCAATTATATAAAGAACAGGAACGCCAAACCATGCAATAGAAAGCAGGGGGGTCTGGGTAGCCAGTGAATTTAAAAACAGCCTGCTGAACAAAAGGAATTCATTTGCAAGCCAAAAAACTTTGTTTTTTTACCTTACCCTGGAAAGTAGACTTCTGAATCCAAATATAAGCATCCAAAGCAGCTGTTCTCCTGTCCCATACTCATCTTCCCACTTGTCACTATTCACAAGTAATGACAAGGACTGTTCCCAAGTAGGAACAAGCCCTCATTTCTCAACATTCCTCTACCCAATACACAAACATACTTTGGGATCATAGCTGGTCATTTTTCAGTATTCAAATCATTTTTTTTCTTTTCTGTGGCACATTCCTCAGTATCTCGGTATCTTCTCCAGCTGATTAATTATGCTTTGAGCTTTCCTTTATTGTTCCCTGTTCATTACTCAATTTGCATGTATTATCATTGCATTGTAATTGTTTACTGATGTGTGCTTCTTAAGATAGTCTCCAAGCTTCTTGAAAAAAGGGCTCCTCCCCTGTCCACCCCAGAGCACCTCTCCCAGTCTGGAATTCATGTTTAATTAATACAACTGAGTAAATTTGTTATGCCTTTGACTTTCTTCATACAAAAGTCAATAGCATTAATATTTTTGTCTAATTTGCTTTTGCTGTTCTAAAACCCTGGACTCCAGTATGTAGCTCAGCAGAAACACATAGTGGTCATCTGTTTCGTGCACATTTCCTAAGTTTGCTGGTTGCATTTTGACTATAGCAAATCGCCTTCAGACATTAAGTTATTTTAGCAATACAAAGAGCCATTGGAATGTGATTAGGGTCTAGTGGGAGAATTTCACAAGCTGCACCACAGTTAGTGAAAGTCTTGGCTGCATTCACTTACTGCAAGATTTTGTAAGGATGATATATTCTATTTTTGTCAGTATATTCAGGGGAATCAACAATACCTACTTTATCATGTTGCTAGCAATATATAGTATTAGCAATATTGTACTCGGTGCAAAGCATTTGCACAGTGCCCAGTTCATTGTAAATGTTGCTCTTCCATGTAAATAAAAAAAAAATTGATTCTTCTTCCCTCTAACTCCCCTACCACCATGGGTATCAAAATAGTAGCCCCCTAAGAATATTCCACAGCAATTAGACACTAATAAGTAATGTCCCAGATATCACTTTCACTACTCTTGGGAGCTAAGCCAGGTGTGGGCATTTTAAAAAAGTTTTAGAGAAAGAATTTCAAACTGTTGCTTTGCCTAAAGAACATTATTTTTTCCCCCAGTTAGATCTGGTTTGAATTTAATTGCTGTGTTCCACTTGAAATTCCAAACATGATTTTAATCCCCTCAAGGACAAAATTCCCAGGGAGGATTCCTAGGTGGTTTGGGAGTGTATTTAAGGAAAAAGGTCAATATTTCCTCTGCCTGGGAGAGAACAGTGATGCCGTTATCACACTGAGCTACAAGCCTGTGAACACAGATAGACCTATTGGGTTTAGTACATAAAGCATGAGGCCATGCTGACTTATGGGACATGTTGCGTTTGAGTTGCTCACTGAACATCTTCATAGGGAGGAGCAATTAAAGGAAGACTTTTGTTCATACCACTAGGAAAAGACTATGAGCAAGAGTAACAGGGAACTTACAGCAAGGTAGCATTTCTCACTAACCCAAACAAACCACCTCAGTCTTCACCGATCTGAATTTTTCTGCTTCTGGAAATTCACGAGAAGCATTTGGACAATAAATAACAAAGCCTTATAAAATAAAACTAAGCAACAAACAGCTGCCCGCTGGTTTTATGCTGAGGCAGCTAACAGGTGCTGAGCAAATGTAACCAGAGCCCCAAATTGAGTTGGTTTCATGAAATTCGATCTTGCCCTACATCTTGTGATTGCCGTATCTGACTAGCCTATGTGGTTGAACATACCTTAAATCCATCACCACATACAGAAAAGTAGAAAATGCGTCTAAGAGCACCTTATATATCAGGACTATTTCTGCCATGGGTTTTTGTTCCCATTTCAAAGCCAACATTTCTGCAGTAATATTCATCTGATGCTTGAACAACAAATGTGAGTTTGCACATTCCTATGACTCACGTTCCAAATCTGGCCTTGGTTCACCTTCTCCTCTTACCTCCATGAAATGCCTGGCACTGGTGATGTGATTCTTCTCTTCTGTACCAACTCCTGTGTCCAATACGTGATATTCCATTCCATTCTCATGCTTAAGATAGCACATCTAAAAAATGAAAATCTGTTGTCAAACATGAACATGGGGGTAGGAAAACGGTTTGGATGTCAAGTCTATGTCTTCATTCCAATTTACTGACTTGCTGAGAGCCACTACCATGAGAAATAATTCAAATCTCCTAAGTATCCATATAAACAATCTTAGAAGGATTCTATTTTAATACATTTCCTTTGTGGTGAGCTTAATGGACTTCCTTAGTGCACCTGTGCAACCTTTTAGGCCTCCTCAGCTTTATAGAAGAACAAATCATGACACCATTGTGGTTTATCTGTCACTCTCAATCACTTACCTTCTCTGACTATTGCATCTGATTAGAATTAAGCTGCCTTCCCACTCCTTGATATTTGCATTGTTCATATATTTGAATTTAACATATTTTTCTGGAGTCATAATCAACCACATAAGCAATAAGCTTCTCTGCTTGGGTAAACTCTGATTTTAGTAAAAGGGACTCTTTTGTACTTTCTGGCATTTGGAGACCACACATTTAGAGGCTTTGGTAAGGCTTGTGTCTCTGCCCTTTGCAAATCTAATAAAATGTAATTTTTCATCAAGTTAGAGAATTAATTAGGCAGATGAGATTGCAATTTTTTCCTCAGTGTTCTAGTGAAAGCACATGAGTGGATGGCTGCCATTTGTCTTACAATCTGTCACTTAACCATATAGTTCCCCATATTTAAAAGTGTTCAATACAGTAATTTAATTTTGGAAGTGAAATGATTCTCAAGATGGCCAGTCCCTCATTTAGAATGGGGACATTGAGATCTGGTATCATTCAAAAAGTGAGTGGTAAAGCTGGCGAGGAAAATCACATCTTGAACTCTCAGTTGAAGATCAGGATCTGAGACATTAGAAAGAATTTAAAATACCTTCAGATCATTCTAAGGCAGAGAACAATAAAAATACTTAGCATAGAAGAGTCATTGCTATAATTTTGAAAACATAGTGTTGTGTCTATTTGCTTAAACTATGAAAGAAAGCATGTATGTAATATATTCATATGTTCACATATGTACATGCATTTGTATGCATATGCTCAGATATCTATAATTATGAGACAACTTATAATAGTGATCTAAATATTTTCAGTATTAAATATTAATGGAGAATATTTTCTTTCTTTCTTTCTTTTTCTTTTTTTTTTTTTAAGACAGAGTCACACTATGTCACCCTGGGTAGAGTGCTGTGACATCACAGCTCACAGCAACCTCAAACTCTTGGGCTTAAGTGATTCTTTTGTGTCAGTCTCCCAAGTAGCTGAGACTACAGGTGCCCGCCACAATGCCTGGCTATTTTTTGGTTGTAGTTTTCATTGTTGTTTGGCAGGCCCAGGCTGGATTCAAACCCGCCAGCTCCAGTGTATGTAGCTAGTATCCTAGCTGCTGAGCTACATGCGCCGAGCCAATGGAGAACATTTTAAAATACAGATGGCCAAAACTTTTTCTAGAGATTTTTGTTCAGGTTGTGAGTGAAACCTAGTAATATCCATGTTCCTCTCCACGAATTCTAGTGTAGATAACTACAAGCTGTACTTTTAATGACACTGTTTCATAAGGTCTCTTCTTATTCTGACTATGGACAATTCTATGATTTTATTTATTTTTATTTATTTATCTTGTTTTCAAGGTGAATAGTCTGAATTTTATTGTTCTATAATGCATTTATACCTTTTATGTACTTTATTTTCAGGCCTGTATAATGTCTCATAGGAAACATTTTCAAACCACCAAAACCTCTCCAGTACCTAATTCACATGTATCTAAGTAAATTAAGCTTATAAATACAGTGAATCTCAAGTTCTCCAAAACTTTCAAGTACCATATACTGTGTGAACTGAGTCCAATTTTCTCACGTGATTCATTTAGAAATTACACGTATAAAATGACACATTTTATGCCGAGTGCTGTGTCTCACGGCTGTAATCCTAGCACTCTGGAAGGCTGAGAAGGTGGATCGCTTGAGCTCATGAGTTCCAGATCAGCCTGAGCAATAGTGAGACCCCATCTCTACTAAAAATGAAAAACAGGCAAGAGGATCACGTGAGCCCAAGAGCCGGAGATTGCTGTGAGCTGTGACGTTACAGCACTCTACCAAGGGCGACAAAATAAGGCTCTGTCTCTTAAAAAAAAAAAAAAAAAAAAAAAGTTCTAGGCTTTCAAGACTTATTCAGTGAGACAGGGCTTCTCTCAGTGGGTATGTCCCAGGAGTGCTAAGGTCTTTGAATCAGTCTTGGGGGTGGCCAGATGAGTACTTTAATCGTTAGCCTCCTGCAGTTGACTAAGGTGCCCTACAACTGATAGTCAATTTCTCTAAGTGCCATGATGTAGGAAGCACTATACTAAGGTAATACACCATTACAAGAGTTGAGATTACTGGTTCAACAATTCTTGGCCATTTACTAAAATTAAATATCCCAGGCATATTACAATTTTGAGATGAATGACTTTTTTTTGTGATTGAAATGAATAACTTTTATTTTTTGGAAATGACCAGAGGGTTGGGGTATACTAGCCTCGTCCTCACGGAGTTGTTTCTTGGCCTTAATTTTGCATGTATTTGGATCAATTAATTACCAGCTGCCTTTGACGCAGGTGATCATTATATCTATAAGCTTCCATAAGGACCTTTTTTTTTTAATTTTTTTTATTGTTAAATCATAGCTGTGTACATTAGTGCAATTTAAAATTCTATGATTTTAAAGAACACTTTCCTTCTGCCAGCCAATAGCACTTATCCTTAGGAATCACAGGCCATTGGTCATTTATAAGTAAAAAGTAACGTGTCTTTAAATCCTTAAGAATTTAGTGATGCTGCAATGGAAATTTGAACTGAACAGATCCAGGAAGTCACGCTATGAGAACTGAACTCAGAGAATGTCTTGAGGACAGAACCCTCTTCTTATTCTGTCTCTCTGGCTTTAAACTCAAGAACTGGGAAGGATGGGGAAGGGTCTCTGGACTTCATAAACTTAATAAGAGATTTACCATCTTTTTACAGAAAAAAAAATGTATGGGTGTCAGGTTTTACAGAAACCTCCCAAACTTTAATTTTGACCTGACTTATGCATGATAAGATGTACTACTTTATTTAGTTTGGGCAGGGTCTAGAGGAGGAAAAGAAGGTAAGGAGATAAATTAGAGTCTGGTTTGTGTGTGGGTATGGTAAGAATGAAACTCAGACAGAATTCAAAGCTGATTTTGCTTATGTTCGTTCTTGGTTAAGAACCAGGATATTGGGTGTTCAAGGTGCAAGTCAGAGAACGTAGCTCTCCATAGATTCCCTCATGGACTTTCCCCAAGGTTTAGTGCTCTTGGTACTTTACATGGAGGATGCCCTGTGGGTTCAAGGAGTGCAGAATTGAAGGTAGGGTTGTATTTTAAACTCCTGCAATGCCTGAACTCACAAACTATTTACACATTCTCTAAAGGAAACGATTCTGTTACTTAGCAAGTGAATTCCTTTTAAACATTGAATCAAGGTTCTCATCTTTGACATGACAGCTGGGCCATGGAACAATCTCTTTCTGTTTTACAACACTTGTGTCTAGGATATTTTTCATCATTTCTATCTAAATCCCTATGGGTATCTTTAATGTAAGGCCAGTTTTTTAGATTTTTCCAGAGCACTCAACTCCCTGTTGAAATCACTACCTTTTAAGTGAAAGTAGAATTATGCTGCTATGCTCTAAAAGGGTGAATCTGTTTGTATCTTAGCCAATGTAATCAGTAGTGGGATCCAAGTGCCTTGGAGATTCTGAATTGGGCAGCCCCTTTCCACCACGATTTTTTTTATATGGATTGTAATTCTTCCTGCCACCACAGATTTTCTTTGTCTTTAAATTTTTATTTTTGTGATGGCTGTGCCTTGCCTGTGATTGTGAAAGGGGAAGTGAAAGTCACGCAGGGTGCTGACAGTATAAGAATGCTGTGGAAGGGGCTTCCATGGGGTGGGTGGAGCAGGCTGGGTGCTGAGCTAAAGCAACCAGGTAGAAGATTGACCACAGAAATGAATGCTGATGAGCACTACCCACATTCACTAGGCCCACTCACAATCCATACAAAACACAACACACCAAGAATAAGATTTTTAAACATTGCAGGTCCACATGCAAGATATGGTTGGAGGTGAAAAGACTTGGTGAGTTCTTATGCATCTGTGAATAATGCAACATAAGCAGGATTGAGCAATGCTTCTAGAAAAGTGAGCTATAGATGGTTGTAATTTAGGAGAGTGTGTAGCTTTGCTTTCTGAGTCACGTTAGTATTACTAGCAATAACATTGGCAATGTTTTAAAATCTAAGAACAGGTCCCAGTAGTGTATTTTTGAAGCTGCTTCAAGGACCCAGGAGGTCCTCCTCATAAACGTCCTCCTCACCCAGACCAATTTCTTCAAGGGTTTTCCCTGCACTCTCTTCTAGTATTTTTATAGTATCATCTCTTAAGTTTAAATCTTTAATTTTCTGCACAGCCAAGAACACAGTAGGTAAAGCAAGCAAACAGCCCTCAGAATGGGAGAAGATATTTGCAGGTTATGTCTCCGACAAAGGTTTAATAACAAGAACCCACAGAGAACTCAAACGTATAAGCAAGAAAAGAACAAGTGATCCCATCGCAGGCTGAGCAAGGGATTTGAAGAGAAACTTCTTTGAGGAAGACAGGAGCACAGCCTACAGACATATGAAAACATGCTCATCATCTTTAATCATCAAAGAAATGCAAACCAAAACCACTTTGAGATATCATCTAACTCCAGTAAGATATACTTAGCCTCTATCACAAAATCCCAAGACCAAAGATGTTGGCATGGATGTGGAGAAAAGGGATCACTTCTACACTGCTGCTTGGAATGCAAATTAATACATTCCTTTTGGAAAGACATATGGAGAACACTTAGAGATGTAAAAATAGATCTGCCATTCAATTCTATAATTCCTCTACTAGGCATATACCCAGAAGACCAAAAATCACATCATAACAAAGATATTTGTACCAGAATGTTCATTGTAGCCCCCTATTCATAATTGCTAAATCATGGAAAAAGCCCAAGTGCCCATCGATCCACGATTGGATTAATAAATTGTTGTATATGTATACCAGGGAATATTATGCAGCCTTAAAGAAAGATGGAGACTTTACCTCTTTCATGTTTACATGGATGGAGCTGGAACATATTCTTCTTAGTAAAGTATCTCAAGAATGAAAGAAAAAGTATCCAATGTACTCAGCCCTACTATGAAACTAATTTAGGGCTTTCCCATGAAAGCTATAACCCAGTTACAACCTAAGAATAGGGGAAAGTGGGAGGGGGAGGAAGGAGGTGGGCAGAGGGAGGGTGATTGGTAGGATCACACCTGTAGTGCATCTTACAAGGGTATATGTGAAACTTAGTAAATGTGGAATGTAAATGTCTTAGCACAATAACTAAGAAAATGCCTGGAAGGCTATGTTAACCAGAGTGATGAAAACATGTCAAACGGTCTATGAAACTAGTGTATGGTGCCCCATGATCACATTAATGTACACAGCTATGGTTTAATAAAAAATAATAATAAAAGGATTAAGGCCGAGTGAAGTACATCAAATTCAAAAATAGAAAATTTTGAAAGCATGACTTACCATGTATATAAGGGATATGATCAACAGCTGATTTCTCATCAGAAACAATAGATGCCATAAGGTAGAGGATGACATATTCAAAGTGCTAAAAGAAAAAAACCTGCCAACCCAGAAGTCTTTACCTAGCAAAATTGTTATTAAAAAATGAAGGTAAATGGGCAGCGTCTATGGCTCAAAGATGTAGGGCACCAGCTCCATATGTCGGAGATGGCGGGTTCAAACCCAGCCCTGGCCAAAAACTGAAAAAAAAAAAAAAAAAGAAGAAGAAGGCAAGGTCAGGCATGGTGGCTCACACCTGCAATCTCAGCACTTTTGGAGGCTGAGGAAGGTGGATCACTTGAACTCAGGAGTTTGAGCCCAGCCTGAGCATGAGCAATACCCATCTCTACTAAAAACAAACAATAAATAAAAGAAAATAAATAGCTGTGGCAGCTACTCAGGAGGCTGAGGCAAGAGGATCTCTTGAGGCCAAGAGTTTCTTTATGACACCATGACATTCTACCCAGGGTGACACAGAGTGAGACCCTTTTTCAAAAAAAAGATAAAATAATGACATTTCTTTGTTACAGCAGCATAAAATGGTCTAAAACACCATTTACATTATGTTTAGATAGCACAGGACTTCCTGCAAGGTGCTTACTATAACAAAGTACTTCAGACTGAATAACTTATAATGAACAGAAATTTATTTAGCATATGTTTCTGAAGGGTGGAAAGTATAAGAGCATGGAGTTGGCATCTGGTGAGTGCCTTTGTGCCCCATCATGACATGGCAAAAGTTGGAAAGGCAATAGAGAGAGTGAGAGCGCATAAGGGGACCTAAACTCACTTATGTAACAAATACCCTCTCACAATAACTAGCCCACTTCCATAATAACAATGTATCCATGAGGGAGCCCTCATAACCTAATCACCTCTTAAGGGTCTCACCTCTTAACATTGTTTTATTGGTAGTTAAGTTTCCAACACATGAACTTTGGGGATACATTCAAACCAAATTTATGTCCTCACATACAAAATACATTCATTCCATTCCACTAGTCCTAAAGTGTTACCTCAATCTAACATCAACTCAAAATCCAAAATCCAGAGTCTCATTCAAATAAGATGTGGGTGAGACTAAAGGCACAATTCATCCCAAGGCAAATTTCCCCCTAGCTGTGAGCCTGTGAAATCCAACAAGTTATCTACTTCCAAAATAGAAATGCAGGCCAGACATAGATTATAGACATTTTCTAAGGAGCACTGCGCCAAGATGTGGGAGGCAAGAGTCCAAAGGCATCCCTGGGCAGCAAACGCTGAGTTCTCATAGAAACCTCCCTGGAAACCTTATTCTCAAGGTCCTAACTTGCCTCAAATTTCTCTGAGCTGCCATTGGAGTCATTTCCCCATTATCTTAACAAATAGAATCTGTTTTCCTTCTACCCATATTCTTTCGAAAAAGATCACTTGGCCATACCTTTGGTATTCTCTTTTGCACATGTTCTTTTATTCTTTAAATGTCTAGGCTGAGAGTTTTCCAAATCTTTCCATTCTGCTTCCCTTTTAATTATAAATTCCATCTTTAAATCATTTTCTCTTCTCTCATTTTACTGTAAGCAGCCAAAAGAAACCATGCAGCAGCTTGAACGCTTTGCTGTTTAGATGTTTCTTCTTCCAGATATTCCTGTTCATTGCTCACCTTCCACAAAGTGCTAGGTCATGGATGCTATTCTGCCAAGTTCTTTGCAAATGTCAAACAAGGATAGGCTTTACTCTGGTTTCCAATGTCTTGTTCCTCATTTTGAGTTTACTGTCCACATTTCTACCAACTTTTAGATCATAACCACTAAGTAATACCTAAGAAGGCTGAAGATCTCCCTACAGCTTTTTTCTTCTAAGCCCTGGCCAGAATTGCCCTTAATGCTTCATTCCTGGCAATCTAAGCTTTTCCTAGTCTGCTCCTCCAAATTTCTCTAGCCTCTACCAATTACCTAGTTCCAAAGTTGCTTCCACATTTTCAGGTATTTACAATAGCCCCACTTCTTAGTACCTATTTTCTACCTTAGTCTGCTTTATGCTGCCATAATTGAATAACACAAATTGGGTAATTTATTATGAACAGAAATTTCTTTGTCTCACAGTTCTGGAGGGTGGGAAGTCCCAAGAACATGGTTCTGGTATCTGGCAAGGGCCTTCGTGCTGCATCATGCCATGGTGGAAGGTGGAAGCACAAGAGAGGGTGAGGGAAAGAGGAAGAGGGGGCCAAGCTCCTGGGTTTTGTTTTTGAGATAGTGTCTTGCTCTGTTGCCTTGTCATCTATCTTACTGGAATCGCACATCCTGGGCTCAAGCCATCCTCCTGCCCTAGCTGGGACTATAGGTGTGCAACACCATTTCCAGCTAATTTCTTCAATTTTTTGTAGAGATGGTATCTCACCTTTGCTCAGGTGGGTCTCAAACTCCTATCTTCAAGCAATCGTCTCCCCTCAGCCTTCCAAAGTGCTAGGATTACAGGTGTGAGCCACCATGCCTGGACGGAACTCATTTTTATAACAAACCCATTCCCATAATAGCTATACTAATCCACCTATGAGAGCAGAGCCCTCTTAACCTAAGTATTCCTTAAAGGTCCCATATCTTAACACTGTTGCCTAGGGGCTTGAGTGTCCCAAACATGAACTTTTGGGGACACATTCAAACCATCTAAGATGGGCTCAAAGGCAATGAAGAAATAAAGAGCACCTATACGGGCCATTATGTTGGTAAGTATAAAAGACTAAATATGTTTTTCTTTTTTCATAATTGATTTAAAATATAACTGCAAGGAGCAAATATAAAACTGTACTATGGAGTTATATAAAAATGTAATCTAGATGCGTACAATAGTAAAAGAAGAGGGAGGAAATGGAGAACTGTATTAGAGCATTCTTTTTGTTTTCTGAGATAGAGTTTCATTCTGTTGCCCAGGCTAGAGTGCTGTGGCACCAGCCTAGCTCCCTGCAACCTCAGCCACCTGGGTTCAAGCGATCCTCCTGCCTCAGCCCCCCGAGTACCTGGGGCTACAGGTGCCCATCATGACACCTGGTTAATTTTTCTTTTTTTAAATAGAGATGGAGTCTCATTCTTGCTCAGGCTGGTCTCGAACTCTTGAGCTCAATGGATCCTCCCACTTCAGCCTCCCAGAGTGCTAGGATTACAGGCATGAGTCACCATGCCCGGCCTAGGGCAAAGTGTTATATTTTGCTGGAACTTACTGGAATATATTTTACTGGACTATTAATCAGAGGTAGATTGTGATAAATTAAGATATATTTTATAACCCCTACAGAAACCACTGAGAAAATAATTATAAAAATAGTTTTAACAAAGGACTTAAAATGATACACTACAATATATATGTGTGTATATGTATGTGTGTGTATATATATATATATATATATATATATTTTTTTTTTTTTTAGACAGAGTCTCAAACTGTCACCCTTGGTAGAGTGCTATGGCATCACAGCTCACAGCAACCTCACACTCTTGGGCTTAAGCGATTCTCTTGGCTTAACTTCCCAAGTAGCTGGGACTACAGGCGCCTGCTACAATGCCTGGCTATATTTTGGTTGTAGTTGTCATTGTTGTTTGGCAGGCCTGGGCTGGATTTGAACCTGCCAGATCCAGTGTATGTGGCTGACACCCTAGCCACTTGAGCTATAGGCACCGAGCCCAAAATATATTTTTTAACACAAAAGAAGATAGAACAGGTGGCAGAGAGGAACAAAAAAGGAACATAAAATCAAAGCCAAGCACCAAAACTAGTGAGTTCAGCAAGTTCTCAAGCTACAAAATCAATATACAAATATTAGTTATATCTCTATATACTAGCAATGAACAATGTGAAAATGAAGAAAACAGTTCCATTCATAAAAACATCGTAAAATACTTAGGAATAAATATAACAAAGAAGTATCAGACCTATATGTTGAAAAAAATCATGGCTGAAATTTTTAAAAAATCTAAATAAGTAGAGATTCCAAGTTCATGGATTGATATACTCAAGATTGTCAAAATAGCAATTCTTCCCAAGTTGATCTACAGATTCAACAAAATCCCTATCAAAACACCAGTTGGCTTTTTGGAAGAAATTCACAAGCTAATCCTAAAATTTAGATGGAAATGCAAAAGATGCAACACAACTAAAGCAATTTTGAGAAAGAACAAAAGTTAAAAATTTACATTTCCCTACTTCAAAAGTTAATATGAAGTTATAGTAATCAAGTGTGTGGTGCTGGAATGAAATATTTTAAATGAGAGTCCAGAAATAAACGCTTATGTGTGTGGTCATTTTTTATAAGCACAACGGGAAAAGGATAAAAGCACCACTAGAGAAAGGGTGGTCTTTTTAAGAATGGTGCTGGCATAACTGGATATCCACATGCAAATGAATTTAGATCCTTACTTCATTCCATAAACAGAAATTAACTCAAAATGGATAAGAGACCTAAATGTAGGAGCTAACCTATAAACATTTTCAAAGAAAATAAAATCATGACATTAGTGTAAGAATTTTTAAATGACACCAAAAACCTGATCTATAAAAGAAAAAAAATTGATAAACTGAACTAAATAAAAATTTAAAATTTCTGTGCTCCAAAAGACACTTAGGAACACAGGATAAATATATGCAAATATGATATAGAACTCATATCCAGAAGGTATAACAGACTCTTACAATGAAGAAATTAAAAAAGACCTCAATTTGAAAATAAAAGATTTGAAGAAACACAGACATCTATAAGCCCATGAAAACAAGCTGAACATCATTAGGGAAATTAAAATCATTATGTGGTATCATTTTACACCCACTAAATAACTCTTAAAAAAAAAAAAAGACAACAATAAAAGCGTTGGTAAACATGGGGAGAAACTGTAACACCCACTCTTCTATTATTGATGGGAATATAGAATAACACATTTTACATTTCATGGAGTATCAGAAACACTAAAATTGGATTGTGTTGATGGTGACATAACTGAAAAGAACATCTCAGTAAAGCCAGGTATAGTGACTCCTATGATCCCAAAACTTGGAGAAACCAAGGTGGGAGGACTGCTTAAGGCCAGGACTTTGAGACCAGCCTCAGACACAACAAGATCTCTATTTCTACTAAGTAACAAACAATTAGCCAGGCGTGGTGGTGCAATGCCTATGGTTCTAGCTGCTGGGAGGTTGAACTGGGAAGTTCATTTGAGTCTACGAGTTGGAGGCTGCATTGAGCTATGATCATGAAAGTACGCTCCAACTGGGCAACAGAGTGAGACCTCATCTCCTAAAAAAAAAAAAAAGAAAAAGAATATTTAAGTAAATGCTTACTAAATGTTACTAAGAAAACTTAATTGCTAGACTGACTTCCAGTTGATATTACTAGAACAAGTTATACAATACTAGGAGGAAACAATCAGGTAAACAATGTGAGGCATGCTATAAGACAACTGCTCAAACTGCGATGAAAAATTACAGAAAAGAGAATAAAGATGTTCAACCACCAAGCATAATACTTCAACTTTGATTAGATCTTGGATCAGAAATTTTTGGAGTAGCTGGGGAAGTTTGGATTTAGATAGACTATCAGATAACATTAGCATGTTATTAATGATTGTTCTATTTGTGGTAATGTTATTTTTCAGTTAGAGCATGTCCTCATTCTTCAGAGATATATACAGAAATAGGGATGAAGTTGGCGGTGCTGTAGCTTATTGGGTAGGGCGATGGCCACATACACTGAGGCTGACAGGTTAGAACCCAGCCTGGGCCTGCTAAACAACAATAACAACTGCAAACAAAAAATAGCTGGATCTTGTGGTATGTGCCAATAGTCACAGCTACTTGGGAGGCTGAGACAAGAGAATTGCTTAAACCCAAAAGTTTGAGGTTGCTGTGAGCTGTGATGCCACAGCACTCTACCGAGTGTGACATAATGAGACTCTGTCTTAAAAAAAAAAAAAAAGAAATAGGGATGAAGTAACATCATGTCTACAACTTATTCTCAAATGCTTCAGGAAAAATAAATGTGTATTTATGTAAATAAAGGTATAGCAAATGTGGAAAAATGTAAATAGGAGAATCTGGGTGAAGGGTATTGAAATAATTCATTTTATGTCTTCAAACTTTTCTGTAGATTTGAATTTTTTTTTTTTTTTTTTTTTTTTGGTGCATGAAGTATGAAGTATGTGTTCAAGCCTTTTTTCTTTCTTATTAATATTAAATCATAGCTGTGTACATTAATGCAATCCTGGGGCACCATACACTGGTTTTATAAACAGTTTGACACATTTTCATCACACTGGTTAACATTGCCTTCCTGGCATTTTCTTAGTTATTGTATTAAGACAATTATATTCTACATTACTAAGTTTCACATGTACCCTTGTAAGATGCACCGCAGGTGTAATCCAACCAATCACCCTCCCTCTGCCCATCCTCCCCCCTCTCCCCTTCCCCATATTCTTAGGTTATTACTGTGTTATAGCTTTCATATGAAAGCCATATATTAGTTTCATAGTAGGGCTGAATACATTGGATACTTTTTCTTCCATTCTTGAGATACCTTACTAAGAACAATATGTTCCAGCTCCATCCATGTAAACATGAAAGAGGTAAAGTCTCCATCTTTCTTTAAGGCTGCATAATATTCCATGGTATACATATACCACAGTTTAATAATCCATTTGTGGATTGATGGGCACTTGGGCTTTTTCCATGACTTAGCAATTGTGAATTGGGCTGCAATAAACATTCTGGTGCAAATATCTTCGTTATAATGTGATTTTGGTCTTCTGGGTATATACCTAGTAGAGGAATTACAGGATTGAATGGCAGGTCTATTTTTAGATCTCTAAGTGTTCTCCAAACATCTTTCCAAAAGGAATGTATTAATTTGCATTCCCACCAGCACTGTAGAAGTGTTCCCTTTTCTCCACATACACACCAACGTCTCTGGTCTTGGGATTTTGTGGATACGGGCTAATCTTACTGGAGTTAGATG
>CAUYPK010069054.1:0-57245 GCA_963574355.1 Loris lydekkerianus
CAACCACAAGACTCCTGGAAGTCATCAAAAAATACAGTAACGTTTCAAGATACAAAATCAGTGTCCACAAGTCATTAGCCTTTGTATACACCAATAAAAGCCAAGGTGAGAGGCTAATTAAGGACAAAATTCCCTTCACCAAAACTTCAAAGGAAACAAAATACCTAGGAATATACCTAACACAAGAGGTGAAGGACCTCTATAAAGAAGATTATGAAATCCTAAGAAAGGAAATAGCAGAGGATATTAACAAATGGAGGAACATAGCATAGCTGGATTTGCTATTTAAAATAATGCTGAGTGTAATAGACTGAACAGCATCATGTGTCTCATACCTCATTGTCTATTTGCTAGAAA
This sequence comes from Loris lydekkerianus, assembly GCA_963574355.1. NCBI lineage: Eukaryota > Metazoa > Chordata > Mammalia > Primates > Lorisidae > Loris > Loris lydekkerianus. The sequence goes on from CAUYPK010069054.1 coordinate 358, forward strand.
AACGATGATGAATAAAAAGCTAATACAAAAAAAAATAAAATTAAAAAAAAAAAATAATGGAGGAACGTACCATGCTCATGGCTGGGAAGAATCAACATTGTTAAAATGTCTATACTTCCCAAAGCAATCTACCAATTCAATGCCATCCCTATTAAAATACCAACATCATCATCAACTTTCAAGACTTGGAAAAAATGATTCTGCATTTTGTATGGAATGAGAAAAAACCCGTAGAGCTAAGGCAGTTCTTACTACAAAGCCATAGTGGTCAAGACAGCATGGTACTGGCACAAAAATAGAGACATAGACATTTAGAATTGAATAGAAAACCAGGAAGTGAAACTAACATATTATAACCACCTAATCTTCAATAAACCAAACAAGAACATGCCCTGGGGGAAAGATTCCCTATTCAAAAAACGGTGCTGGGAGAACTGGATATCCACATGTAAAAGACTGAAACTGGACCCACACCTTTCTACACTTGCAAAAATTGATTCAAGATGGATAAAGGACTTAAATTTAAGGCATGAAACAATAAAAATCTTCAAAGAAAGCATAGGAAAAACACTGGAAGATATTGGCCTGGGGAAAGACTTCATGAAGAAGACTGCCATGGCAATTGCAACCACAACAAAAATAAACAAATGGGACTTTATTAAACTGAAAAGCTTCTGTACAGCTAATGAGACAACAACCAAAGCAAGTAGACAACCTACACAATGGGAAAGGATATTTGCATATTTTCAATCAGACAAAAGCTTGAATCTATAGAGAACTCAAATTAATCCACATGAAAAAAAGCCAACAATCCCATATATCAATGGGCAAGAGACATGAATAGAACCTTCTCTAAAGAAGACAGATGAATGGCTAATAAACATGAAAAAATGCTCATCATCCCAATTTATTACAGAAATGCTAATCAAAACCTCCCTGAGATACCATCTAACCCCAGCGAGAATGACCCACATCACAAAATCTCAAAACTGCAGATGCTGGCATGGATGTGGAGAGAAGGGAACACTTTTACACCACTGGTGGGACTATAATACAACCTTTTGGGAAGGAAGTATGGAGAACTCTCAAAGAACTCAAGCTAGACCTCCCATTTGATCCTGCAATCCCAGAAGGAAAAAAATCCTTTTATCATAAGGACACTTGCACTAGACTGTTTATTGTAGCTCAATTTACAATCGCCAAAATGTGGAAACAGCCTAAATGCCCACCAACCCAGGAATGGATTAACAAGCTGTGGTATATGTACACCATGGAATACTACTCAGCCATTAAAAAAAAAATGGTGACTTTACAGCCTTTGCATTAACTTGGATGGAAGTAGAACACTTTATTCTTAGTAAAGCATCACAAGAATGGATAAGCATGAATCCTATGTACTCAATTTTGATATGAGGACAATTAATGACACTGTGGGGGAGGGGGACAGCAGAGAGAGAAAGAAGGAGAGAGGGGTGGGGGGAAAGGAAAAGTTGAGAGAGGGAAGGAGGGAGGGAGTGGAGTCTTGGTGGCTGACACAACTTTTGGTGGCAAAACACAATTGTAAGAGGGACTTTACCTAACAAATGCAATCAGTGTAACCTGGTTTCTTGTACCCTCAAAGAATCCCCAACAATAAAAAACAAACAACAACAACAACAACAACAAAAAAAACCTGAACAGCGGACTTCTTTTCAACCACTGCCATCCTGGTCTTGAGCAAGCCTGCCCATCGTACGTTCGGAGGCAGGCACCCACAGCCACCTCACACTCGGCCTTCTAGCTCAAGTCTGATTGGGGAGGAGCCGGGTTTATTTGTTATACAGCAATAATAGCAGATATCTACATATTGTCTCATTTAGTAGCAAGATGTATTATTATCCTCATTTTGTAGATAGGGAAACCAAGGCACAGAGAAGTTAACCTCGACTAGGCATTTGGTTATGGATGGTCAGAGAGAGAGAGAAATGTAAAGGAGGGTGACAAGTTCCTGTTTTGCATAAATGGATGGATGAGTAGCCCTTTCCTAAGGCACAAATCAGCAGGCAAGGACCAGTTAAAGCAGGAAGTAAAGATCATGAGTTCCCTCCAGGGTAAGCTGAGTATGGGGCCCCCAAGGGACTATCAGATGTGCAGTCTAGGAGACACAAGATCTCAGAGGAGCAGGCGGGGCTGAAGAGAGAAATGTGGACATTAAATTTAAAATTGGGTTTAGAGGCTGAGCACTAGAGGCTCACTCCTAACACCCTGAGAGGCTGCGGTGGGAGGATCCCTTGAGCTCAGGAGTTTAAGACCAGCCTTAGCGAGACCCTGTCTCTACTAAAAATAGAAAAACCAGCCAGGTGTGATGGTGGGTGCTGTAGTCCCCACTACTCAGGAGGCTGAGGCAAGGGGATCGCTCAAGCCCTAGAGTTTGAGGTTTCTGTGAGCTACAATGACACCATGGCACTCTACTCAGGGTGACAAAGTGAGACTCTGTCTCAAAAAAGTAAAATGAATAGACAAATTCGGTTTGGATCATCATTCGAGTTGTAGACAGGGTGAGAAAGTGAAAGACAGGGCTAGCTGAGCTACAAAGTACCCCAACATGTCATGGCTCAGTGGCTGCCATGGAGACCAAGCAGGCACAGCTGCAGAGATAGGAGGAGAACCAGGGGAGAATGGAGCCAGTACTTTGAGAAGAAGCAGTAAACAGCAGCCACTGCCAAGAGAGGGACAGCAAGAACAAGGCCAGGAAACTCCCACAGAATTGAGACATTAAGGTCAAACTCAATCCCAGATTTGCTGACTTCAGTGGTGAATCTAAATCAGTGCTTCTCAACCTGTGGGTTACAACCCCTTCATAACAATGAAAATACATTGCAGCATTAGGAAGATTGAGAACCAGTGATCTAAACCTTTGTTTTAATAACCATAATGATAGCAGCAGCAGCAGTGGTGTCATGGGCTGAATTGAGTCCCCCAGATTTGTATGTTGAAATCTTAATCCTGATACCCTAGAATGTGACCATAGGGTACATTCTAGAGTACTGGAGATTAAGGGTGGAGATGGGGCCTTTAAGGAGGAAATTAAGTTCAAATAAGGTCACTCGGATGAGCCCTAAACCAATATGACTAGGGTCCCTATAAGAAGTAAATAGATATCAAAACAGTACCCTGAACTCCATAAATGCATCAATGTACAAAGTTATGATTTAATAAAAAAAAATTAAAAAAAAAAAAAAAAGAAGTAAATAGGACACAGACACATACAGAAGGAAGAAGTCGGGAAGACACAGTGACCAAGGACAGAGGCTTAGAAGAAATCAACCCTGCCCATTCCTCTTTCCCCCCCCCCCCCCCTAAGAGACACGTCCTGGTCTGTCACCTAGGCCAGAGTGCAGTGACATGATCATAGCTCCCTGCAGCCTTGAACTCCTGGATTCAAGTGATCCTCCTGCCTCAGCCTCTGGAATAGCTGGGACTATAGGCGTGAGCCACATGTCCAGCCTTGCCCATGCTTTAATCTTAGACTTCTAGCCTGCAGAACTGTGAGCAAATAAATTTCTATTGTTTAAGCTACCCCATCTGCAGAACTTTGATATGGCAGCTCTAGGAGACCACATAAGCATTACCAATACACTTACAAAAAAAACTCAAAGACGCGAAATTCATATAACATGAAATTAGCCATTTTAAAGTGAACAATTCAGAGGCATTTAGTATATCCTCAATGTGGTGCAGCTACCACCTCTATCTAGTCCTGAAACATTTCCCATCACTCCAAAACAAAATCCATATTTGTTGAGCAATTTCTCCCCACCCCACAACACACTTGTAGAACACTTTCTCTGTGCCATGCACTCTTCTACACATTTCACATGAATTTTTTTCTTTAATTCTCACAACAGCCCCAGGAGGCAGCCACCATTATTATTATACCCATTTTGTAGGTGAGAAACGGCTTCAGAAAAGCTCATTTGCTCTAGTCAAACAGATGGTGAAGACAATTGCAATCAAACAGATAATAACTGAAGAGCTGCATGTGTGGGGCCTGTGAGAGTAACAAGGCATTCAGGGGTGATTCAGACACAGCCCTTGCCCTGAAGGTACTTCAGATGTAGTGGGGAAGATGCCTGTTGAATAATTAGTTATAAATTGCGTAAGAAGTTGCAAAATGCTAAGCAGGAGCCTTATCTGGTGCTGGTATGAGGCAAGGCAGTGATCTTCTGGAGAAGTTAAGCTAAGTCCTGCAGGAAGAGGAGGAGCGACTGGAAGTGGAGAGCACTGGTATAAAGTGCATTCCAGACACTGGGAAGCATACAAGGGAATGCTGGAAGTGGGAAGAAGAAGGAAGACCTGCCTTGCTGGGAGCGTGGATGGTCAGTAAGAGAAAATGGCTTTAGAAAGCTAAGAAGAGGTGAATTTGTCCCTTTGCAACAATGTTAGGGATCTCAGATTTATTTCTGAGGGCAATAGGGAGCCATAGATGGCTCAACACCATTCATTGAGAATAACTTTACTAGGTCAACTCTCTCCATGGCATCCTGATTTCAAAGTTGTGGGGAGAAAGCTGCAGATGCTGGAGTGGATGTGGAGAGAAGAGAACACTTGTACACAGTGGGACTCCAAACTAATACAGCATCTTTGGAAAAAAGTACGGGGAATCCTCAAAAAACTCAAAATAGACCTCCCACAATCCCATTACTAAGCATCTACCTAGAAGAAAAAGAAATAATTTTATCATAAGGACATTTGTACTAGATTGTTTATCACAGCTCATTTTACAATCACCAAGATGTGGAAACAACCTAAATGCCCATCAATCCATGAATGGATTAACAAACTGTGGTTTATGTATACCATGGAATACTATTCAGCCCCCAAAAGATACAGACTTTACATCTTTTGTATTAACCTGGATGGAGTTGAAACACATCCTTCTTAGTAAAATAACACAAGAATGGAAAAGCGAGTACCCAATGTACTCAATACTAATATGAAGCCAGTAGACAATACACGTCCATATAAGAGAAAAACTCAATTCAAGTTAGGAGGAAGGGGAAGGTGGGACAGGTATGAGTATGCTCCCACTTAATGGACACAATGTAAAGGTACACAGCACACCTTCTAGGTGCAGGACACAACTACAACAGGGCCTCTTCCTAACAAATGCAAACATTGTAACCTAATTGTATCCTCATATTAATCTAAAATTATAAAATGCTGCCAGAGTACTTCCTTGCAGCCTCCATGAACACAAGATCATTATGACTTTGAGTTTTCGAGGAACAAATACATTTTTTTTCTAACCTCTGTAGAGCCGGTGGGTGAAATTAACTGAATTAAAAAAAAAAAAAAAAAGGTACAGGCCCTGGGAGTAACCACTCAAAGCTGAGTGGTAACTCCTGCTTTGAATGTTCAAATCCAGGCCCCAGTACTTTTGTCTCTGACTTTGAAGCAGTGACTGCCACAGTGTTTCCTTATCTGCCAAACAGGTAGAAAATTGTGATACCTACTGTAGGAGACCAGAATATGCCTCCCCAAAGTATTAAAGATTATTGGGCTGAAGACAATGAAGAAGAAAACACAGAAGAGTTCTCCGCCTTCCCTCTATTGGCCTAAAAGCATGACACAGATTTGATGTCTGTTCTTCCTCCCTCCCCTACACTATCACAGAGGGCTCCAATGAGGAGTCGTTGAAAAACACGTGAAGAGCTTGGCCCCGTGCTCACTGAAGAGCATTGTTTGTTAGCATTACAGCATATGGTTAAGTTCACTGTCAAGCAGAAGTCTGGCAGATCTGGATTAGAATCCAAGCCAAGGGATCGTGAGCAAGTCCTCTCACCTCCCAGAGCCTCAGTTTGCCTGTATGTAATTTGGAAAGAATGATAAGCGTTCCTAGGGTTACTGGGAAGGTCCAATGAGCTAATGAATAGGAAGAGGTCGGCACACATATGATTTTTGTCGATGTTCAAGATTAATTTTTTTAACGCAACTCTGCTATTAGTGTCTCACATTTATCTTCTCCCCTTTGGAAGCTCTGAGGTCCGGACCGCCGCGTTCCAAGGGGGTGTGGCCCCAGGGTGGGCAGGGAGCTTCTTGGCCCCGCCCCCGAGGCGGTGGGCGGGGCGAAGCGGGGTGCCCTGGCGCGCGCGCGCGCGCGGCGGCCTCAGGTACGCGGACAAGATGGCGGCGGCAGCGGTCGACAGCGCGATGGAGGTGGTGCCGGCTCTGGCAGAGGAGGCCGCGCCCGAGGCGGCGGGCCTCAGCTGCCTGGTCAACCTGCCCGGCGAGGTACTGGAGTACATCCTATGTAGCGGCTCGCTCACGGCCGCCGACATCGGCCGCGTCTCCAGCACCTGCCGGCGGCTGCGCGAGCTGTGCCAGAGCAGCGGGAAGGTGTGGAAGGAGCAGTTCCGGGTGAGGTGAGCCAGCGGCCCCGCGCCCCCCGCGCTGCCCCCCCCGGGGGCGCGCCCGGCCCGAGCCGCTGCCCCCGCGCACCCCGCGGCCGCCCCGCGCGTGGACCCCACCCCGGACCCCTTCCCGCAGACCGACAGACAAAGGCCTCCAGGCCGCCGAGTCCCCGACCCGCGGGGCCACGCGTGCGACCCTCGGGTGCCCAGATGGCGCATCCCGGGGCGCCCAGTGGACAGGCCCTCGGTGAAGGAGGACGCCGGTAGCATCTCGGCGAACCCGTTTTGCGCGCTTCTTTTGTGCCCGGCTCTGTGCTAAGATGTTTACATGGATCTAGTGATGCGGCGATCTAGCGGGCGCAGCATCCTCCGGTTGGTTGGCTGTGGACAGCACAGATTTCGGGGTGGCCCAGGGATTAAAATCTGGCCCTGCATTACTCTCTCAGTGACCTTGTGGGTAGCGACTTCCCGTTTTGGAGCTTCGTTCATGGATTTTGAGTGGTGATGATAATTAGAGTTTCCGTGGTTATTAAATGAGATGGTGCGTGGGAAGCACACACACACAGGCCCCGGCTCCTGGGAGGCGCGAGATCAATGTTAACTGTCATTGTCATTATTATTGTTGTTGCCAGCTCTGTCCCCATATTATTGATGGAGAATGGAAACATAGCTTTCATGTCACCATGCCAAGGTCACACTGTGAGTGCGTGCCTGCGTGCTGGGTGCAGATTTGAACTGTGTCCGTCGCCAGGGCCCCTCTTGCCAGCAGACTGTACTGGTGTCCCTGTTTTCCAAGGCTGCCTTTGAGTCTCTGTTAAGCTGAGGGGGTGTTTCTCTCCTTGTAGGTGGCCTTCCCTTATGAAACACTACAGCCCCACCGACTACGTCAATTGGTTGGAGGAGTATAAAGTTCGGCAAAAAGCTGGGTTAGAAGCCCGGAAGATTGTAGCCTCGTTCTCGAAGAGGTTCTTTTCAGAACACGTAAGGATCTCTTGATGTGGCTCTGAGCTTCGGCCTGTATGTGTCTGGATCTGTAGGCATTAGCTCATCCAGCTCTTTTTGCTATCTCCCTTTTAAATGCTGTCACAATCCCTTGCACACTTTCACGTCTGCAAGAGTCATTGTGTCCTTTTCCTGCTATGTAACGACTAAAGCCATTTGTCCCTGCCAGCTTTACTTTTCTAAAGCCAGAGAGAAAATGGGGGTGGAGGGAGTAGGGAGGGATGTTCAGCACTACGTAGAAGGGATCCAGATCAGCATTACTTCTACTCAAGTGGGTCAAACCTATTTTTTGCAACCTCCACATGATTGGGGAAATCGTCAATGACTGAACACTATAAATTTCTCCGAGTTGTTTTCCTGTAAGGGTTGACGAAATTAATATGGTTCTTCTCTCTGGCTTTGCAGGTTCTACCCAGTAGTGAACTGCATTATTTGTTAAGGTAACAGAGGATTAAAAGCTGCCTATAAATCAGAATTATTACTCCTTCAAATAAAATTGTCTTGCATTCATTATTTCTGAAAAATTGTTTTCTTTTAAATATTACAGAAATGCATGGTGTTTTTTGTTTTGTTTTGTTTTTTTTCCTTCCCTAAAATATCTCAGGGAAGTTTTTATATCCACTCTTGATTCTGAACTTAGAACTCTGGGAAATATTCTAGACTATTTTCATCAAACTATCAGAAATTTCTGATTGTAGGTCTAGAAATGGAACCAACCTGATTTATTTCACTATTCTGTTTTATTGAAGACTATCTAAGTTTTCTAATTTTAATTACTCATAGTTAATGGCTTTTGTACAATTTGAAATGTTTTCAAGGTTTTTCAAATTTTAAAAGGGAAAATTTGAACTTTGGACAAATTTGAACTCCACTCTGAGGTATAAAAATAGATACTCCCTAGTGAAATTCATTTCTACAAATGTTTGTTAATGTTAGAATAAGTAAAATTTGTGTTCTACTTTAGGGAAGCCATGCCCTGGCTAAAAGCATTTATAGTCTCAAATTATTAATACTGGCTTAAATAAGCATGTTTGTGCATACCTGTTTTGGCATTAGATGGGCTCAAGGCAGTTAGTTATGGGCTACTAGTTTGCAGCCTCCACTTCTAGTCTAGCTGGTTTTGTGTTCATTTTTAATAGTCTGTGCTTTTGTCTAATAATGATGGATTGTTATGTTTTTTTCCTTAGTTCTCTCTTTCCCTGTACCACTACTTAATTAGACATATGTCAAGGACTTTGAACACAGCGGGAGCATACTTCAGATTGATTTGTGTGGGTGGGCTCAGGACCCTTGTTCTCATGTTCTCAAAATGTACACAGGTTTACCTGAAATGTCCTGGCTACTTTCACAAAGAAAAGTGGGGGGAGTCATAAAATTTTAAACTGAGAGCATCATAAAGTCATTTGTATCACCACCTCAATTTACAGAGGAAAAAACACCCCCACTGAGTTAAAAAAAAGTTGTCTAACACACTTGGCTTACCTCTCTGTCCATCTTGCCCGGTTGACTATCACAAAGAGTATGTGAGATATAGTTACTGTGAATTATAAAAACCTGTAGTTCTAGTCCGTGTTTCAGAGCTATTTTTCTTCCCATTAGAACTTTATCAGTTTCAGAAAGCAATTACTAATACAAGTAATACAAGTAACAAGATCTGAACAAATTATTTTTTCTTTCCACCCACAAAGGGCAGCATTAGGATATTGCAGGATAGCTATTATGACTGTCCATCTTTGCAGCTCAAATTTGTGTATGCAAGTGACAACTATGTTAATACTCATAATTGAGGCCTAATTGTCTGTCTTCATAGGTTCCTTGTAATGGCTTCAGTGACATTGAGAACCTTGAGGGACCAGAGATTTTTTTTGAGGATGAACTTGTGTGTATCCTAAATATGGAGGGAAGGTAAGTCATAGCTTTAATAGGAATTTTTTGTTTGTTTTAATAACTCCAGAATAGATTGCTGTAATATGTATGTAGCTCAACCCTAGAGCATGTGTCTCTAAATACTTCATATCTTTCCATAGTTATACTTTTGAAAAGTTCTGTGTATATAAGGTAAATACACCAGAACAATTGATACATAAGGAAACCTTGCAAAAATCCTTTTGGAAAGGAAAGGGAATTAATGTTTAGCACTATTGTGTGTGCCAAACACAACTGTATGTCAGTTAGAAACCCCTTGGCAATATAAATCATTCCTCCTTTGTTATTTTCTTTCCACATACCACTACCAAATTTGCCTGCCATGAATTGAATATTTTTATTTTTTCAGATAACTTTTTTTTTACAGTTTCTGAATTTTGGTCCAAACTAATCTTTCTTTGGTCTTGAACATTGTAGGTATTTGGTTGAATCTTTCTTTTATCTCTTAGTTAGAAAACTGTGTAGTCTCCTGATCAAGAATAGCCCATTATCTCTCCGTGATTGCTTAATGTTTTTTTTGCCTTATATTTTCTCCTGTGGAGGTTAATTTCCAGTTTACCTGAAAGATAACTTGGCTTCCAGCCTAACTTGCCTGTGGAAAAGATTTTCTGCTCTAAAAGTTCTGAAAACTTGCTAGTGATAGAAGATAAGAATACTAGTTTAGCATCTTCCTTAAGAGAAATCATTGGGAAATATCTCACAAACAAGGCATGAAATATTTTTGTTGTTGTTTCTTTGGGGGATTTGGGAGAGAAAAATATCTATCAGTGGGAACAACTGTGGGTAGAGGTAAGATGTCTCACTATTCTAGGCCTTGGATGAGTTCAGATGCAGAGGTCATTTTTCCGTTTCTATTTTGGTTTATCTATAAATGAATTGAAGTATGATCTAATAGTCAGTATTGTGCAGCCTTAAAAATAAAAGCTGACTTGTATTTTTTACACATGTGCGTGTATAGTGGTACTTTTAAAAATACGTATATGTGATTCCATTCATACTTTATTGGTGGTTTTGATTTGAGGTACAGACTTTGTTTTTTCCTATTATACCATTGTTCTTTTCCACTCTGTTTCCTCCTTTTACACTGGACTTCCCTGCCCCCACCGTTGTCATTCCTGGTAAGAGCCAAAGTTGTATTCTTCCATGCGATTAGACAGATGATGGGGAAGTGGGTAGGAGGATCATTATTTCACAAATTGAGATCACATAAATAGGTACTTTTCTAAATTGTTTCCTGTCATTCAGTGTTACCTTAAGGAATTCTATCCTAATCAGCTGGTAAAAAATCAAATTCAGGCTTAGCACCTATAGCTCAGTGAGTAGGGCACTGGCCACATACATGGAGGCTGGAGGGTTTAAGCCTGGCCCATGCCTGCTAGACAGTGACAACTGCAACCAGAAATAGCCAGGCGTTGCGGTAGGTGCCTGTGGTCCCAGCTACTCAGGAGGCTGAGGCAAGAGAATCACTTAAGCCCAAGAGTTTGAGGTTGCTGTGAGCTGTGACGGCACAGCACTCTACCAAGGGCAACAACTTGAGACTCTGTGTCAAAAAAAAAAAAATGAAATTCACTTTTGTTAATGCCTACCTATTATTTTGTAGTGTATTACATAATTTACTTAAACATTCTCCTATTGATGGGCAACCACTTTTTCTTTTTGTGTCACTGTGAAGAGTGATATTTCTAGTGGTTTCATTTCTAAGCAATAGATTCCCAGGGATGGATTTCCTAGGTCAGATTATAGGATATTATTAAAAAATAGAAGAGGGAGCATATCTTTGAATGGCAAGAGTTACTATCACAAAAATGTCAATTCTCTTAAAATTAATATATAAACTTAATGTCATTCCAATTATGATCCAAACAAGGTTTTTTGGGAGTAAGGAGGATTTTTTCCTTTTTTTTTTCCTTTTATTTGGATAATATTGTCATAAAATCTGTACAGAAGACTAAATTCACAAGAAGAGCCAGAGCAAAAAAAAATTTTTTTTAATCATGGCAAACTTGCATCACTAAATATTAAGACATATTATAAAGCTACATATAATAAAAACAATGCAGTGTTTAAAACACATCAGTAGCAAAGGATAATTAAGAAATATGTCCCAGGCTCGGCGCCTGTAGCTCAAGCGGCTAAAGTGCCGGCCACATACACTAGAGCTGGCGGGTTTGAATCCAGCCCAGCCTGCCAAACAGCAATGACAACTACAACCAAAAAATGGCTGGGCGTTGTGTCCCAGCTACTTGGGAGGCTGAGGCAAGAGAATTGCTTAAGCCCAGAAGTTGGAGGTTGCTGTGAGCTGTGACGCCATGGTACTCTACCCAGGGCAACAGCTTGAGGCTCTGTCTCAAAAAAAAAAATGAAATATGTCCCAGAATAAAAGATAATTTAATATAACTCTGAGGGGAAAAAAATGGTTATTTAATAAATAGTACTGGGTACAGGTGAAAGACAATAAAATATGCGTGATAATATAATACATGCATGATATATAATACATATGCAATATGTATTATAAAGAATTAAGCAACTGAAATTTTAAAATGATCACAGTGAAAACCCCTCAAGAAAATAAGAAGCTTCGTCTACAATCTCAAGAAGACCTCCTTAACTAAGACTGATAATGCAGAATCAGTAAGTGAACATAGACAAATGATTTTGTGATAAAAAATAAACTTCTGTTTGACCAAAGAAACCATAAGCAAAGTCAATAGAACTTTTAGGAATTTCCAAAAAGAAATTGAAAAATGTACAAAAGACAGGGGGACAACATTCCCCGAAGAGGAAATCCAAGTGGCCAACGGCAGTCACATAAAAAATCTTTAAATTCACTATTCAAAGAAATGTTAGGTAAAATAACAATGAAATATTGCTTTTTTACTTACCAGCTTAGCAAAAAAGACTGAAAATGCACAGCCAATATAGACATATATTATTATGTTGTTTTTAGGAATAAATACTCCTTTGGCCTGACACATTCCCAGCCAACGCCTGTGGTTTAGAGATGGACAGCATAAGAAGGAGGAAACACAGGGACCTTATATAACAAATGCAAACATTGTAACATAGTTGTTTGTACCCTTATACTAAAAACAAAAGGAAGAAGCAGTTTCCATAAATATTCAGGCATCAATCCCTGGGTATATTAAAATAGTTTGCATTTATGATATTCTATGTGGTCTTAAAAAAAAGAATATGTCCTACAATGAATATTTGAAACTATATATTAAAATAGCAGATATTGTACACAGCTATGATTTAATTTAAAAAAAGTAATCTGCATAGTAAGAGTTTCTCTTATCCCTATTTAAAAAAGATAAAAGCAGATACTATTTCTGAGAAAATAGAATGACTAATACTGAGACATATTTTAGTAAAATTATTGGATCTTAAAGACAGAAAAGTCCTTTGGGCATTGAGGCAAAAGAGATGAAGAGAAAATCAGATTATCATTAGTTTTTAAAAATTGTTAAATTGCTTTATGCCTGGGGGCAGGGGGAGGCAGCAGGGAGGAGAACATACCTAAAATACTACAGGATTGAAAGAAAGCACCAGCCAGGGATTTTTATATCAAGCCAAACTGACTTCCAAATATAAAGACTGCAAAGGAATTTACTAACCACAAGAATGTGGAGACTTTTCAGCTCTTCCTGATAAAGTTATTGGAAAATAAGCTATAAACAACTAAACAAACAAAAAGTACAAAGATACTGACATAGGATTGGCCATGAGCATTAAATACATATTTATTCATACAGTTACATCCAAATGAGGGTTATTGGGGAGAAAATATTGCATATACAATATTGCAAATGTTATAAATATTGCATATTTACAATTTGCAAAAATTAAAATATTGCAAATATTGCAATATTGCATATAATGGCCATAAGCCCTGTCAGTGTAGATACAGTGTATCTGTTTTTGAAAAATGAATAGGCCTGGTTTCTGTAGCACAGTGGCTAGAGCACTAGCCACATACACCGGAGGTGGCAGGTTTAAATCCAGCCCAGGCCTGCCAAACAACAATGACAACTATAAGCAAAAAATAGCCGGGCATTGTGGCAGGCTCCTGTAGTCCCAGCTACTTGGGAGGCTGAGGCAAGAAAATCGCTTAAGTCCAGGAGTTTTAGGTTGCTATGAGTTGTGACACCACAGCACTCCACCTTTCTCAATAAATAAATAATCAAACAATGAGGGAGAACATGGGTAAAATATGTAGCTGTTTTCAGTATTTGTAAAAGTGATGAGAATATTAGTCATTACTCTGTGAATGGTGTATGTATGTGAATAAATTACGTGACATTTTAATTCTAGCATCTCTTAGAATAAAGAACATCTAGCTAGAAGACACACCATCAGAATGTTAAAACCATATTTCTGAATTTGAAGTGTCAGAACTTGTGAGATATTTCATATTTAGATACAGGTATATGTAAGTGCATGTGCATGTGTGTGTCTGTACACACACTAAACTTACTAGCTCTGTCCACTGAAAAGGTCTAGAAACAACCCTGCAGAAGTGATCTTCCCTTGTATCCAGATTGCAATCTTTTTCTTTTTCTTTTTTTGCATTTTTTGGCCGGGGCTGGTTTGAACCCCCGACGTCCAGCATATGGGCCAGCACCCTACTCCTTTGAGCCACAGGCGCCACCCCAGATTGCAATCTTGGTATAACATTTTCCACCAAAAGAAACTAGGGTTTTAGGAGAAATGAGTCATTGTAGGTCTAATACTGGAAATTTGAAAGATGAACCTAGAGCATTTTGGAAGGCTAGAACCAGATAGCAAGATAACTGACGATACTTCACAGCAAAAGCATTCGAGGGCCAAAATGAAGAGGCTTCCCTTGACCAGAAGTGTGACAGTTTGAACCTCAACGTGGATAGTAACTGGAATGCATTAAAATGCATCAAATATGTTTAGCTCTGGGAATTTATAATAATACTTAAAAACAACACTTAATTGGTCACATTTGGAGAATAATAAGAACCTCAATCATCATTTTGAAAAATTGCAAGTAAAAGGAAAGATGAGCATTTATCCTGCCTTTCCTATATACTTTACCATTGAGGGATCAAATACTAGATATGGGAAGTTTTTCTTTTAGAATTCCCCTAATAAATGAAGGAATTGTTGAATTAACAAATTAACAGATCCATTGCCACTAACATCTCAAAAGAAACATCCAGACATTATTGCTTCCTGATGGAAGAACGTACTACCTCCTATAAAGTCATCTTGCCAAATAAAGGGAATCTGAATCTGATCAAGGCGTCTATATCTAATTTATAGGAGATTCAGAAGACAGAAGACCCTAAACTTACAGGTCAAACAACCTGACTTCTTCAACAAATAAAATACAAGGAGGAAAAAAAAATGGAAGGAGAGCCTGTAGATGAAGAGATTTATAAGACTTAAAAACAAACTAGAGTGTTTAGGGATGCACATTTGATGGTACGAATGTGTACCATAGAGGTATGGATTGTGATTGATTGTTTATTTTATAGAGACAGGGTCTCTCTATGTTGATGAAGCTAGTAGTGAACTGCTCTCAAATGGTGCCCCCACCTCAGCCTCCGGAACCTCATGTGGTTACAGGCATGAGCCACACCCGGCCTGCACTGTGAATATTGTTGGTTGAAGAGGGAGAAGGAGGTCTGTTGGATTGTCTGCAAAGTTGTTTCCTGGCACAAGTGGTAGAACCAAGAGTGTTTGCCTTATCAGGATTCATTCACCTTACAATGATTCATTCAGCTACTCATTTGTTTCACATGATTTTCTAGATTGAAGTACTTTACAACTCAAAGACTAACATAGATAGAACTCTGCTGATTTTCATTTACCTCCCTCCAGAGTGGCAAGTTCTTTGTTTCTTCATGAAGTTTAATCACTGTCTCTCTCCTGCTTATGATCCCTGTGTATACTTGAAAGATCTGGCAAAGAATTTTATTCACTCAGTTTTATCGAGCATCTGATGTGTGCCAGAGACTATTCTAGGCACTGGGGATAAACTAGTAAACAACAAATGAGAAAATCCTTGCCTTCATGAAGTTTACACTATAATCGGGGAGATGGGTGCTAAAAAATAAGAAAATTATTTATTATATTAGCAAATGAGAACCACCATGGGAAGTGTTAATTACTCAAAGGGACATTTGAATCAGAACCTAGAAAGAGGTAAGAGAACAGACTGCAGATCTCCAGGGAGAAAATGTTCCAGTCAGAAGGAACAGAGAGTGTTGAGGTAAGCACCAGCCAGCCATGGTAAAGAAAAACCAGGGATGTAAGTATGGCTCAGTGCCTGGATTGAGTGGGAATAGTAGGAATTGAGCGCTAAAGGGGAAATACTTTAAGAGACCTTTTAGTTTCTCATTAGCACTTGGGCCTGTACTTCAAGCGAGGTGGGAAACCATTGGAAAATTTGGGGTGGAGATTGTGGTGATGTGACTGACCAATTAAACTGGAGCACCTGTCTGCCAAATGGAGGGGAGACTGTAAAGGGCATGATTTTTGTTTGTTTGCTTTTTTTCTGAGACAGAATCTAGCTCTGTTGTCCCCAGGCTAGAGTGCCCTGATGTCCTAACTCCCAGCAACCTCAAATTTCCTGGCTCAGTCGATCCTCCTGCCTCAGCCTTCCAAGTAGCAGGGACTGTAGGCACCCACCACAAGGCTCCACTAGTGTTACTATTTTTAGTAGAGATTGGGTCTCACTGTGTTGCTCAGGCTGGTCTCAAACTCCTGAGCTCAAGTGATCTCACCTCAGCCTCCCAGGCAGGAGCCACTGTGCCCAGCGAGGGTGATGTTTGAAGTAGGAAGCTCAAGAGGATATTGCTGTAATAGAAAAGATGATGGCAACTTGGGTGAGTTAGTGAGAAGGGTTCAGATTTGTAATATACTTTGAAGGTAGAACTGATAGCATTGGCTGAGGGGGTGAGTGTGGCTTACGAAGGAAAGCAAGGCATCCAGTATGACTTGGAGGATCTTGGCCTCACTGGAATGATGGAGTTGCCTTTATCTGAGATGACGGTGACTAGAAGAGCAAGGTTTAAGGTGCTCAGAGCTGTCTAAGTGGGGATGTGGAGTAGACAGGTAAGAGTATTTGTATACACAGGTCTGGAGTTCAAAGTAGAACTCTGTTCTGTAACAAAGTGGGGGTTGTCGGTGCTGGTGATAAGTGAAACCATTAGACTGGAAGAGCTCACCCTGTCAGTGAGCACAGAACCTGAGGACCCCAAGGCAGAGAGCTCAGCAAAGGGTTCCAGGTGCCTCCCTGTCCCCTGAAGCTTAACTCGTTTTGTAGGCTTGATTTTTTATTTTGCTTTGACCAAAGATATAGGCAAGTAAATCTGAAGCCAAACATAACTGTTAGTAATTTAGTATTGTATTACAAAAAGTCCTAAACTGTGCTGTCTGCTTCCATGACAATAAGTATGATAAGAGTGTGGGCTAATTTTACTTTTCTTGTTAAGAAGACTGCATAGTAAGTTTAGTGTAAAGCAAAAAAAAAAAAAAAAAACAATTGAAGGTTTTCAAATCTTAATTCTTATTGACTTACTTGTTTCCAGAAAAGCTTTGACTTGGAAATACTATGCCAAAAAAATTCTTTACTACCTACGGCAACAGAAAATTTTGAATAATCTCAAGGCTTTTCTTCAGCAGCCTGATGACTATGAATCATACCTTGAAGGTAGGTCTTTTCTCAAACATGTGGGCAATGGTATTTCAGTTATGAGCAGTTGTGGGAATTGTCCTTGCTGGTAAAGGAATAGAATAGTAAACCATGGTGCACAGGCTTCTGCAGGTTGGGTTGTGTGATCTGACCAGCGAGGTGACAAAACTATTAAATGTAGAGCTAAGATATTATCAAAGTCAGCTAAAGAGAGTGTTTCTTAAAGTTCAAAGTATGAAATTGATACATTAGCTAATGAGATCAATTCCCTATTTTTCTAAGCTTTAAACTACCACTTCCAAATCCAAAATAAACAAAATCTGTTTTGTCTCCAAGTGACCTTGAACATACTCCTTAACCTCCTGGGTTGGAGTTTATTGAGAACAGAATGTTCTTGTGCATCATTGAGTCTGTTTGTCCATAATAAGAAGTGAGGAGAAAGAAGTTGAGTGGACAGGCAAGATGAAAGAAATAACGTTTTGTTCTTACTAAGTTGAACAGGAAAAAAATATGACTTCATTTTGGGGGGGGGGGGCAGGCTGGGTTTGAACCCGCCACCTCCAGCATTTTTTTTAACTATTTTTAATTACTATAATATTATACAAACATGCCCATAATTTGTGGTTCTGAAATACAGATAGGATTGATCATCCATTTTCATTCCTTACTTGTGGTGATTTACCAGATTCGTTAATTTTTTTTTCCTTTCTAATGTGTCTTATTGTCATATTGTCCTCATTCTGTTACTGTTCTCCTGTGGGCTGTGGCCATCTCTCCCAGCACCAGCTTTCTAAGTAATACTTGCTTTCATGAACATCACCGTACTGCCCTCGTCAGCCAAAATATCAGTGCCCATCCAGTCCAAAACTCAGCTTCCTCACTACTCCATGTGAAACCTGCAATGTGGACAACTGATATCCTTTTTTAATTAAATCTCTGCTTGCTTTTCAATGCCCTTCATGATCTCATCCTCCTCCTTCACTCCAAACCTTTGTTCCTTTCTCCCCAGAATGTCCCCTCTGTTCCAGTCTGGTGCTCTACAGATACACCTCATCTGTGGTATCTCTCACTCTCTCGTAATTCTCTCTCAAAAGTCCAGCGGAAGCCTCACTTCTTTTGAGTTTCAACTGACTTCTCGCAGATTTTCTTAGCCTCAGAATTACCACAGTAGCATTGAATAGTAAACGGCCTTGCATTCTTTCTATTTCCTGTGTTATGCTCCTGGTCCATGTGTTATGATGTCCACATGCCCCACAATGCCTAGTGCAGATGCTAAAGTGGGAAAGTCTAAAAAGAAAATGAAAAATCTGTTTTAGTTGATTAAAATAAAATATCCTTACCCCAGAATCCTCCCAGGTAATACTGGAGTTGAAAGTCATATCTTCTGTTTATTTCACAGTTGAGAATAGAATGAGAAGCTTTAATTTCTATAGCTTATATGTGAAAACAAATACTTTTTTTTTTTTTTCATTTTCCAAGTACGGAGCTGTAATTTTCAAATAACCCATCCAAATCAGTGGCATTGGGAAGCCATTGAAGGTTTTTAAGTAGTTGAGTAACTGGAAGTTGGCCCCAGGGCTTTGATCCTTGATGACTGACTAGAATAACCTGGATGCTGCTGAAGGGATCTGGAGCCACAGTGTTAGGGTAGAAGGTTCCTGAGAAGCATGGCCTGACCCCTGTAGTTTATGGGGAGGGGAGGGCTGGTGGGGGCCCAGGAGCCAGCCTCTCTGCACTGAGGTCTTCTGACACCCTGTCACCTACTTTCACCCCCTTGGGGCATTGGCAGGGGAGTTAAGATCCTGAGCTGGTCTGAGAGCTCTTAAATTTAACACAAATTGAGGGCTTTTTTTTTAGGCAAACGTGAAACAAAGCTTATTGAGGAAGAGAAAGATAGGCTTACAGAGTAACAAGAAAGCTTAGCAAAGCAGGATACATTCGCCTTAGACAGCTAACGCGCCTGCATTGCCAGGGCAAGTAGGCAAAGAGGCCAACTCAAGGGCTTTTCAAGTGAAATGTCCTCTACCCAAATGATGAAGTTAGCCCTTCAGTCTAAGGCTAGAAATTTACCTGAGGCTGTGATAGAGATTTTTGGAGACTGTCTGCAGTGTGCTCTGTACGACTTCGTAGCTATAGCTTCCCTGTTTTATCTCATTTGAAAGCAGGGTTATCTACAGAGTCCATTTACTGTCCACCGTGGAGAGGTGTAATTTGCTGAAATGGCATGTCTGTCACTGAGGGCTTTCCACATTTTTCTAAATAAGGGGACTGTCTTAAAGTTTTCAGAGTTGTTAGATTTTGAACCACTAAGAAAGTCAGAGAAGGAGAGAAAAATAGTTTGAAAAGATCTCCTTTCTTTTTGTAATAGAATGTGGGAATATGCCATGTATCACCCAGGTTTGCTTTGGGGGGGTGGGGGGGGGGGTTTGAGTCCATGACCTCTAAGAAATGTTTGATTTATTTAAAAAAAAAGTAAAGTGTGAACTCCTTTGTTATGAAAATGTTTCTTGTTCCTTCTTAGTGTGTTAGCAGCAAGGCCTGCCAGCTGAGATAAGACACCTAGTGGGGTGATGTAAATAGCCATGGCCCGGGTTGTAATAACAATAATAGCAAACTAATGAGAACAGAGAACAATTATTATTAATGTAATAATAACAAACTAATGAGAACAGAGTGAAAATAAGCATTTATCCCACAATTCTTGTTCATTTTCAGGTGCCGTGTATATTGACCAGTACTGCAATCCTCTCTCAGACATCAGCCTCAGAGACATCCAGGCCCAGATTGACAGCATTGTAGAGCTTGTTTGCAAAACTCTCCGGGGCATAAACAGTCGCCACCCCAGCTTGGCCTTCAAGGCAGGTGTGGCATTGCTTTGGATCCAACTGTATTTTTAAAAAAGAGGAGTTGGTTACTTTGGGAGATTTGTTAGTGTACTTTTGCGTTATGTCATGAAAAAGTGAGGAAAAAAACAGAACTGCATGTTTACTTGGACAGTGTAAAACACTTCAAATACTCTCTTCTCCCTAGATAGACAGCATTTTATTAGTATTTTAAGATCATTGCCTCTGCCTGCATGTCATGGGTTGTTTTAGGCACAGTCACAACCTTACGTGTGTTTGTGTCCCAGAGTAGATCTCTGTGTTTCAGGTGAGTCTTCCATGATAATGGAAATAGAACTCCAGAGCCAGGTGCTGGATGCCATGAACTATGTCCTTTATGACCAACTGAAGTTCAAGGGAAATCGAATGGACTACTATAATGCCCTAAACTTATATATGCACCAGGTAAATATGGCTGGAGTAAAATACTATTTTAAGCTCATCTGTGATTACATTTCTTGAAGGTAAGTACTATATCTTTTCCATCTCAGAATGCCTGGTGAAAGTCATTTTTCCTCCACTTTACGGATCTTGCTATGGATTTTATCTATTTCATCATGGAGTGTACTTTGTGTGCAGACCCTTGAGATAAATTTCTGACTAGAGATAGGTGTCTCTGTAGCTCAGTTTGGTCAGTTTTTGTCTTGTGAACACTGAACTGTGAAATTCATCAGGGCCCTTTTTTTTTGCACTGGGCTCTGGGCAGGTTGGAGCAAACTTTGACCCAGCTACGTGAAGTTTGTATAACTTTGATATTTATTTTTTATTTGCTTCCTCTTGGCTCCGTTTGCATATCTGTTTTGTTGCTTTACCTGTACTTAACATTTTGTTTTGTTTCATCTTACACACTTTTCCTTGAAATGGTCTTAAATTCTTTCTGGAAAAAGGAGGAACTAAATCAAGGGCTGGCAAACTTTATACAGGGCCAGGCGGTAAATTATCTCAGCTTTGCCGACCATATGGTCTCTGTCTTTAACTACCAAGTTCTGCCCTTGTAATGTGAGAGGAGCCCTAGACAATACAAAAACAAATGTGCGGGTCTGTGTTCCAACAAAACTTTATATATGGACATTGAAATTTGAATTTCATATAATTTTCATATGTCACAAAATAGTATTCTTTTGACTATTTTCTCAAACATTAAAAAAGTGTGAAATCTATTCTTACCCAGGCTGTGCAGAAATGGTTGGTAGACTGGTTTTGGCCCATGGGCAGTAGTTTGCTGGCCTCTGAGCTAAATAAGTAAAATATTTGTCCACTTAAACCTCAAAAACAAGCATCAGACCTGATGCACAAAAGCTACCTACTAAGAATGTTTATTGGAAGAATGAAAACATGCAGGTCATCATGGTGGATCGTGAACTGGCAGCATTTTTTTCTCCTTTAGGTATTGATCCGCAGAACGGGAATCCCAATCAGCATGTCTCTGCTGTATTTGACAATTGCCAGGCAGTTGGGAGTCCCACTGGAACCTGTCAACTTCCCAAGTCACTTTCTATTAAGGTGGTGCCAAGGCGCGGAAGGGTAAGCCATCTAAGACACATTGTAATTGGAGAGGGATCCTGGTCTTTTATATTATTAGGTGCAACCAAACAGAGGCCAAAAACAGGACCAGGGTAGGAAGGAACTGTTTTATTTCCTGACTGCAGTGTTTTGGTTGTGTTATTGTACTATATTTACACAAAAGTGTTGCCTTCAGAGGAGAATGGATGAAAGCTACTCTGTATCTTTACATGTTGCTTGTAACCCTATAGTGAATCTATAATTATCTCAAAAGAAAAAGTTTAATTTTAAAAAAAATAGAACTAAGACTTCAAGGTCTTAAGGTAGCTGTCAAAGTCCTTTTGTTTCAAAGCAGATCAGATCAAAGAGTTCTTAAAGAGATTCTTTCTTTCTCCCAAAAAGTCTCCCCCTCCTTCCCACATAGCTGTGCAGGAGGAGAGGGTGAGGAAGGGCAAGAAAAAGGGAGAGAATGAAGAGGGCAGCCAGGTGCTCCTTTAGGCAAGGTTGGTGACTGATGTGAATTTTAGAGGCCTGGCTAATGATTTCTGTTCTGTTCTCTTTTTTAAACCTAGTATTCTATGGGGCAAAAGCTTATTTCTAGTTACAATCTAGCTTTTCTGAAAGAAATAGTTAATCAAATAGGTAGAAATGCCTTCTCATATCTGCCATTTAGGGGAAAAAGAAAAAGTTATTTACCTTTCTCCTTTTCTTTGAAAATACTTCTTAATGCTTCACTCTGATACCTTCTGGTGAGGTGACGGGCAGTATGATACGAAGTCCCACTGGGTTCAAACCTGTGTTGGCTTCCTCTGTAAAATGAAGTTGATGTTGTCTTAACATGGCTTAGAGAATTCATTGAGCCCACCCAGAGCATTATACACCTCAGGGAGTTTCTGATGCCATGTACGGAAGAAAAAAAAAAGTACAGTTGGTCTCTGTGTCTGCCTCCTAGTTTAAGAAATAAGACATTACGTAGTTGACTCCTTCTGGGTTTTCCTCCTTATCCCTTTTCTCCTGCTTCTCCTCTCTACAGGTAACAAGAAGTTAGTTTGAAAGTGTTATCTCCATACAATTTTTTGTAGTTCATTACATATGTATGTTTTCTTAAATAACTGTACAGGTTTCCCTTGTTTTCTAAGTACCTGTTTCTAAAAATGCACTGGATAATTTAATTTTGGATAGTAGATACCCATACCCATTTTCTATTACTTTAAATGAGAAAAATGATTTTTCAGCTTCCTTGTCTTACCAAATAACCAACCTCTCCAAAATCTCTCATATTCTTAAATGCTTATGTAATAATCCAAGGATTTCAGCACAATATGTAAAGCATTTAAAACACCAGTTTCCATATTATTTGCCACAGTAACTCAGGACAGGGTAGGGTTGTGTGCAGTAACAGTATCATTTTTGCTTTTGGGGCTACAGAGAACATTTACTATAATGCAAATAAACAATATAAAGAATTGCTAATGCCCCTCAGGCGCCTTGGCAGAAATAAGCACTGAGATCCATAAAGGGCACAGCCCACAGGGAAGAAGCAGGGACG
This sequence comes from Loris lydekkerianus, assembly GCA_963574355.1. Lineage (NCBI taxonomy): Eukaryota > Metazoa > Chordata > Mammalia > Primates > Lorisidae > Loris > Loris lydekkerianus. The sequence continues at coordinate 23,284 of CAUYPK010069054.1, forward strand.
GATGGTACTGAGCGTTGGACCCTCCCTGTCCTTTCTCCTTTCTGCCTTTGGTCTCTTTTCTCTGTCACTGCACCAAAACCATATTGTCTTAAATACTATCACTTCATCATTATCCCTCATACCTGGTAGGATGAGACCCCCTCTAAAACTGCCATGGCTATTTTTAGTTTTTGCTTTTCTATATAGATTTACAATCAGTTTATCAGGTTCCTTAAAAACCCTTTGTGGATACTGATTGGAGCCGGAGATTACTTTGGATTAGAGCTCTAAATTAATATAGGGGGTATTGCCAGTGTTTCACTATTAAGCCTTTCTGTGAACATAGACCTCTCCATTTATTTAGGTCATCTGTATTGTCCTTAAAAAGATTTTATCCTTTTTTTCACCAGGCTAATATCTTGTTAAGTTTATTCTCAAGTTACCTTAAATTTTTGTTGCTATTTGTAAATAGTAATTTTTTTTAAATTACATTTTGTAAATATTGATGGTGTGCAGGGATGTGGTTGATATTTTGATATACATCTGTTATTCAGTGCCTTTGCAGAATAAATCATTAGTGTTAATAAATTGTCAACTCTTGGCTTTTCTGTGTAGATAATCAGAATGTCTGGGAATAGTGACAATTTGTTTCTTCTTTTTTTCTGACCCTTATATACAGGGTATCCCTAAAGTTAATTATTTTAATTGCACAAGAACTTTATGGACACTTGTATTTGTTTCTTTTTCTTACCATACTCTGCTGGCCAGCTCCTTTAGTACAAAGTTGATTAGGAACAATAATAACAGGCACCCCTGCTAACTTTAAATGGAATGCTTTTAAAATTTCAAAGCTGGCCCAGTGGCATGTATTTATAGCCCCAGTTACTCAGGCTGCTGAGGCAGAAGGATCTCTTGAACCCATGAGTTCAAGACCAGCTTGGGTAACATAGCAAGTCCTTGTCTCAGAAGAAATTTTTTTATTTTTACCACCAAGTATGGCATTGTGGGGTAATCAGTACCTTTCCTTGGTTTTATGAAAGCTACCATCCCAAATTCCTAGTTTGCTGAGAGTTTTATTAGTAATTAGGCATTAGATTTTTTTTTTTTCATTTGTTTCCTTTATCTACTCATGATTATGTGGTTTTTTTCTTTTTGTCTATGTGCAGAAATAGAATTTTTAATGTTCAACTCTTCATTCTTGGGGTACATAATCACATATTTTTAAAACACGTTGCAAGATTTGATGTACTCATTTTATCCAGGATTTTTGCATTTATGCTCACAAATGATCGTGGCCTATAAATTTTTGTATGTTTGTCCTTTGTCCTCATAAAAAGAGTTGAAGACTTCTTTGTTTCTAGAACATTTATGTAAGTTTTATCTTTGCTAAAGGTGGGCTATAAATATGACTCGAGGAAGGAATTCAGCTGGGCTTTTGTAACAGCCAAAGAGAAAATATGTTACATGGTTTGTAGTGGGTATAAGATCCATATGAAAACAATTGCTCATAAGAAACTATCCCTGAAACAAAGAGGCACCTGTATCTCTCCGTGAGCCCCCACAGAGAGGGAACTCGGCAGTGTGGTATGAACTTGCATCATGTGACCACTGCTTACCACTCTGCTCAGCGTGGGCCACCCTGTCCACAAGCACGGTAAACGTGGTTCACAGGAGACAGTCCCATGGGAGGAGCTGAGTCCAGGGTGTCCCTGATTGAGTCCAGGGGCCCAGCCCTCTGTGCTCTAGCACAGGGTTCCTGGCCTGAGACCGTGATGGGCATATCATCTCAGCAGAACTAAGAGCTGAACCCTTCCAGTGTGAGGTACCATAATCTTTAATAGGTCCTCAAGACCCAGGATCCACAGGTAATTAGCTATGGCTAATCCATGAGATTAATAGTCTGCCTCAGGCATTCTGTAAATTTTTCTTTCAGCTAAAGTCTGACAGATATTCCTGGCAGTGAATTTCAAGATGACTTCTAAAAATTTCTATTAGATGGCACATGTCAGTGCTGTTTCTTAAATATGAGGGTACTATGTAGTATTGTCTTAAAACAGCAGAGTTTGCATGAAGAAGTCAGGGTTTAAACTTTGTACAAGGCTTTGATCTTATAAGTAGAAATATTGCTGTTTGAACATTCAGCTTCTCATTCGAGCTACTTATTATGGAGATTTAAAATAGAAATTGTTCTACTATCATCTGAGATTTGGCTCTTTGGATAGGGCAACCCTGGACATCTTTGACTACATCTACATAGATGCTTTTGGAAAGGGCAAGCAGCTGACAGTGAAAGAATGTGAATACTTAATCGGCCAACATGTGACTGCAGCACTGTATGGGGTGGTCAACGTGAAGAAGGTCTTGCAGAGAATGGTGGGGAACCTGTTAAGCCTGGGGAAGCGGTAAGGTTTCCTGGTGCTTCTGCAGAGTGAGTGTCTTTAGATGCTTGAATGTGGTTGGGATGTGCCAGGTGACTTCTCTGAGGTCTTTGCAGCGAACAAGTTCTCTTTGAAAGCTTCAGTATCAAGATTATCTTAGACTGGCAAAGGTTATTTTTCAGGGGCAGGATGTTTTAATGTGCAAGTCTTGGAACTGTCTAGCTTTTGAGTCCAAGGAAATTGGACTTGGACTCTATTTCCCTTACAGGGAAAATAGAAAGTTGTAGGTTATTTGTTACAGTAATAGTTTTCTGTCTGACTATAGAATTCTTTCTAATAGACTTTATTTTTTAGAGCAGTTTTAGGTTGACAGCAAAATAGAATAAGGAAGTACAGAGAATTCGCAGATTCTCCCTTCCCCCACACAAGTACAGCCTGCCCCACCAACATCCTTCACCAAAGAGGGCATTTGTTAAAATCAGTGACCCAGCCGTGATGCATCATTGTCTCCCATAGTCCATAGTGTACGTTAGGGTTCACTCCTGGTGTGGTACATTCTGTGGGCTTGGATAAATACCTGATGACATGTATCTACCATTAGGGAATCATACAGGGTAGTTTCACTGCCCTAAAATACCCTCTGTGCTTTGACTTTTCAGAATTCATTTTTAATTATGTACAGTGTAGCCAAGCATGGTGGCTCACAACAGTAATCCTAGCACTTTGGGAGGCTGAGGCAGGTGGATTTGCTGAGCTAAGGAGTTAAAGACCAGCCTAACCCTGAGCAAGACTCCATCTTTAAAAATAGCCAGGTGTTATGGTGGGCACCTGTAGTCCCAGCTACTCGGGAAGCCAAGAGTCTGAGGTTGCTATGAGCAATGATGCTACGGCACTTTACCAAAGGCAACAAAGTGAGACTCTGTCTCAAAAAAAAAAAAAAAAAAAAAAAAAAGTACAGTGTTACTGAGGTATCTACTTAATAAAAATGCTTACCATTTTAAACAAGTGCCCATCACCCATCACCAAAATGGGGTACAAAACTTATACTGTGTATTTCTTTTTTTATTAAGAGCAGTATAAGTGGTATCTCTTTGCTGAACAGGGAGGAAATATCAAAATCAGAAAAGGCTTGGGATTTGTGTCAGTTATTTTTAAAATCTGGGTCTTGGAAAAGAGGGTCTAGGCTGCAAAATACACAGGATGAGACAAAGATGATTTTTCCTCGGCTAGGGAAGGCATCGACCAGTCGTACCAGCTCCTAAGAGACTCATTGGATCTGTATCTGGCAATGTACCCGGACCAGGTGCAGCTGCTTCTCCTCCAAGCAAGGCTCTACTTCCACCTGGGAATCTGGCCAGAGAAGGTAATTATTTTACTTTGATGCTTTGCACTTGCTTTAGAGAGAGGAGTCCTAGATTTTAAAGGCGGCAGTAACAAGCTTATCCTTGTATTACACGGGGAGTAAACATAAATTTATTCAAAGTCTTCCCAATCTTGACCCACCAGTTAGATTTTTTTTCTTTCTCCTCTTATTCGAAGGAAAATGGTTCTACAGTTCTTGGTAGTAGTAGTACAATTGGTTCTATAGGAGTTGCCTGTTCCTTTTGTGGTCAGTGCCGTAAGCCCCAGAACCATAGTCTCTGTCCCATCATTGGACCACCAGGTCCCCAACACCATTTTCCCAAGTCACCTCACTCAGCAAGGGGAAGCAAAGCTGTGACTGTTCAGCCTCCAGCTGTGCAGTCAGCAGCTGCCTTGGCCATAGATAACCCATGTACACAGGAAAATTGGATCTTAGCTATGTTCAGGTCCAGCCACTGGATTAGGTAAGGACTAGTTATGACTTTGAAAACCACTGAATTTTGATTCTGTTGCACTTGAATTTTCTCAGTTTTGTAATGGCCCTCTTTGGCCAACAGCGAACACTTTGAGAAGGCCACAGTGTGCAGGTCCCCAGCATACACCGAGTCACGTGTACATCCCCTGCACACCCTGGCTTTTCCCTGGGGATCTGTTAATAATCCTTTTTGTTTGTTTCAAACAGTTTGGTGAGAGAATTTAATTCTGAGCTCTCCCAGAGCCATCACCATAAACTCATCTCCCGATGTTATTACAGAGAGGCAAAATCTTTCTTGAGAAAAGAACTGACTGTACATTGCTTAGATTTAAATTGTCTCATTAATTCACAACCTCAAAGATCTAAAATAGTTCTGAGAAAGAACATATACATGAGAAAATCTCCTGTTTTAAGAAAAGATGTCATCTGTAGCCCAGAACATCCATGTATTTCTTGATAACTCATGGTAAAAAAAAAAAAAAAAAAAAATTCAATTTGATTTACTTAAAAGAAAAAAATAAAAGAACATTCATGTAACGTGGTAGAGAAATTATTAGAAAAGCAAACTTTATTGAAGTTACCACCTGGTATACTACTCTTGTCCAGGATTTAATCATTTAGTTTTTCATTTTTTAAATGTGTTTTTGATAATCCTGGTGTAACTAATTCCTGTCACTTTTTACCGGGCTTCAACTTTGGCAGCCTCCCCCTCCCCCCACCACGAGACCCCCCAGGTATAGTGGGCTAAAGTGAGAGCGTTTCTGAAGAAGCCAGCAGACACTTTCCCTCCTTCCTGCTGCCAGGCCTGCATTCTCATTTGAGTCGGTAGTTACTCTTTTTCTCCTTGCATTTAGTGGGAAAGGTGGCCTTCCTCTTGAAGGCAAACTCCTTTTCCCTCTTTGGGAAGAAAAACAGAACATTCCATGTCCACCTTCCTCCAGGCATTTCCCTGGGGCTGTCACCTTCTCCCTCCTCTCTGTACAGCTAAAGTTCTTACCTATTCAATGGCCATCTCACCTCCCACCCACTCCCCAGAAGAGGAGGATCTGTTCCCATGACGCCTCCACAGGCCCTGTTCTTGCCAAGGAGGCCAATGACCCGTTTTGCTCAAACCATTTTCCTTGTTGTCAAATCCAGTAGATACTTTTCTTTCCTTATCTTTCTTGATCACTGTGGGCCACTCCCGCTTCAAAACACTCTGTTCCCTTTGCTTTGTGGTCTCTGACTACTTCCTTGTCCTCTGTCTCTCCTTCCAAGGCTGTACACTAGAGGTAGTTCTAGACCTCTTGACCCCACACCTTTCTTCTGGGTCATCTCTTCTCCTTGCTTCTGTTACCACCTGTGTGCTGTTGGCTGCCAAATCAGTGGCTTCCTGGCTGGACTCTGGGCTCTAGACCAACATGTTCAAGATCGACTATGCACCTTCCTGTGACTCTGTCTCTCAGGCAGGGAAAGTCGGTCCCCTGAAAACAGCACTTCTCCAGCCTAAGTGGTGCACAGCCTCCCTGCTTGGTGTTGTTCTGTATACTCTTGAAACCCTGTGAACCCATTACTGACATATATAAGGTGGCTAGTCACATCACTTTATGGCCCAGATGCCTCTAATTGGCTCCCCATTTACCTTGAAGATGAGACTTGTCCTTCTCTGTATGGCTTACAAGTTCTCGGTGGTCTGACCTGGCCTGCCTGACTGTCCCTATCTCTTGTGGCTGCCCCCTTGGTATTCTGTGCTGTCCCAGCCGTGTCCCCTGCTGGGCCATGCTGTCTTGCTTCAGTCCTTTGCATGTGCCTCACCTCCATCCAGAGGCCTGGGCCACTCCCTCAGCTCTGCTGCTCACCTCTTCAGCTTCACCTTCTTCCACCACCTCTGAAGCCCCTTCCTGGTCCCTGTGCACAGTGAGGTCAGCTCTGTCATGCCTGTGTGCACCCTTCGTAGAACTTCTCTGAATCTGTGGTAGCTGTTGGTCAGCCATCCTTCCCCACTAGACCAAGCTCTTTAAGGACAAAACCACATCCTTTTTGATCCCAACTGTAGCCATTCCTCATGCTCTCGGCACAATTCCCAGCACACAGTAAGTGCTCCAAAAAAATTTTAATGACTGGTTAAGAAATGACAAAATATTTTTAGATATGAATGAAGAAGACTCAAAGAGGTTATCTAGATTTTCTAACAAGGGGACAGTTTGTCCTACTCTAAAAGTGGTTATTTGGAGAGTAGGCCTGTTTGCAGAGAAAGTGGTTTAGGATATGTTCTGCTTGTCCTGACATGGAGCCATTGAGTGCAGATGTCCTACACCATTTGGCAAGGGCTCCCAGCATCAGGATCCAGAGCCCCAAGTCCCAGAAGTAGACAGTCTCGCAGATAAGTGGATGTCAAGAAAATAGAGCCAAGAGCCTCAGAGAACCTTGAGGACACCTGGAGTTCAGATGGACAAGCAAGGCTCTGCGATGACAGCCTGCGGGACAGCACTGCCTGCCTTTGGGAATTGGTTTTATTTGTCCACTTACTATCTGTAGCTTCTTTCAAGCTCCGGTGGCAGAGTTGAGTAGTTGGGTCAGAGACCATAAGGCCCACAAGACCTAAAATATTTCCTCTTTGACTCTTATGGAAGAAGTTTTCCAAGCAGCGGTGGGGTCCTGCAGCCTCCTGGTTTCAACGTTTTTTTAAGCACCAAAAAAGGCAAGAAAAACTTCATCTTAGTCTGCTTGTTCCCCTTGTAATAAAAGGATTTGTTCTGTAAGATATGGATTCAGTCAAAAGGCTACACTCAATGGCCAGAAGGTCCCAGGTTCCCCACCCTTGCAGGGGTGTGCGTCACAGGTGATAAACTCTGTTCCAAGATATCCACCCCAAATGTTGTGGGCTCTTGAGATTCTAGGCCTAGAGTATTTGGTTGGGGATAGCAATGTCCAGCTATCAGCACTGTTCTTTGGAAACATGCCAGTCCTGTAGCAGCACCCTGTCCTCTCTGTTTCTGCCCTTCACTCTGAGCCACATGTCCAGGGAACGAGGGCTAGTTATCCCTGAACCCCATCTGCACTGCCTTTGTGCTCTGAAGATACTGGAGTTCTGGCCATTTTACTTATTGGTGAGGAGGTGTGGCTGGCACTAGGAAAGGAGGGGAACTGGGAGGGGAGGGGACCCAGCAGAGGGTCAGAATAGCAACTCATGGGAACTAGTCGAGACACAAGGATAGCTTCTGCAAATAAATTTTTCTTGTTAGATAGGATGCTTTTAGGTACGAGAATAAAGTTGCTGGTGTCCCCAAATTAAAAGTGCCCTCCGGAGGTGGGAAGTGGATAGGGAGTAGCTATCAGTTGATTCTTGAGGTACTTGGGTTATACCATTCTGCCCATTTTTATGTATTTGAGACTTTTTCTAGTAGTTAATTTAAATGTTTCTCCTCTTGCCCTGGTATGATGGCAGTTGAGACTCCAGGTCTCCATAACCTGTGACCTTAGGCCACTTATTTCCCTTCACTAAGCATAATTTCTCTTCTGGAAGATGGCAGTGACTAATGATCTTTTTATGTTCCATTTAAAATTAACTCCCAATTTGAAGATCAAGAAACTAATGACCAAAACATGATGGACCTGACAGTGACCTGAAGGGACCTGAAGGGAATAAGTTCAGTATATATTAAGATCTTTCAGCTCTCAGTGTGGAAGGCAAGACTGGGTTTTAAAATAACTTCTTATGTTGCCTTATACTGTAGTTTCCCCAACACTTTTATCAACTCAAAACATAGGTGGGACGGTGATCAGTCATTAGCTGATAAGTGAAGAAACAAATTCTAATAGGTCTAGGCCTAGAAACCAGATTGCTTTACCTACTGAGTAGACTGTGATTTAAGCCTCAGTAAATTGGAAGGAGAAACTTGTCAGGGACCTTGTGTCAAGTGCTGTAAACATAAGGAGTGCTAAATAATTGTTGTATATGTGGGGTCTTTAAAAACTTTATTTGGATTTTAATTTTTCCGTAGAGGCAGTAGAACGTAGCAGTGGAGTCAAAGAGTTGTGCTACCCCCAGCTACTACTTTGAGTTTTGTGTAGATGTGGTCTCTCCACTGCCCACTGGAATACTGACTCCCATTATGAGTTAGGTCACTGAAGTGGCCAGAGGATTTCAGAACCCTAATACACGTGGCTTCCTCCTAATACAGCATCATCCACCAAATGAACCTGTCCCTTTGGTGCCCTCTCTGTGACCCTGTCCATCTTATCCAGCATTTATGTCAAAACATCCTCCGGGTCTTGACTAAAGCAGTTTACCATTTTTTTCCTTTCAATTCAAGAGTGGAAGGTTCAAATAGTTCCCTCTCTGTGTATTAAAAAATTGGGATTTCTACACTTATAAAGAATGCTAGACCCTGGTAGAGTCCACCTAATCCAGACGTGCCCATACATGGCAGACCCTTGCCTGCTCACCCAGTGCTCATCCACTGCACCAGTTACTAAATAGCTCCTTACATTCACACTGGTGGAACTGGGATGTCCTGGCCAGCTGCCAGCGTTAGAACTGACCCAGCCCTGGGCATACATAGGGCTGACTTGGTAAGAGTTGCTCAGAGAATGAACGACCAGCCACTCCCTGCCGCTCTTCATTAGCTTACGTAGGTAGGTCTAAAACCCAAGCTGCGAAAAAGAAAAGGCCTAGCTGAAAATATTATCTCCTAGTCTTTCTGTCTTGTCTTGAAGGTGCTTGACATCCTCCAGCACATCCAAACCCTAGACCCCGGGCAGCACGGGGCGGTGGGCTATCTGGTGCAGCACACTTTAGAGCACATAGAGCGCAAAAAGGAGGAGGTAGGCGTGGAGGTGAAGCTGCGTTCCGATGAGAAGCACAGAGATGTCTGCTACTCCATTGGGCTCATTATGAAGCATAAGAGGTGAGTGCACTCGATCCACCCTGCCCCGCCGTGTCTGTTCCAGAGGGCCTGCGGAGGATACACGCATGCGCGCCTCATGAGCAGTTTCCAGCCACATAGTCGGAGGAGGACTGGCCTCTGGAAGTGGCTGTGTGCCTTTGATCGATTATTTACTGAGTATCCACAACAGGAAAGACAGACGGCTTGTCTTTAACCTTTGTGTTTTTTAAGCAATTTCCTGAGATCTTCTGATGTGTTTAGCAGCCTTTAGATATTTGACCCTTCTCTGTGCACAAAGATGGAAGCCGCTCTGTAAGCCAAGAGTTTTTTCTGTCATTTCTTTGTTGTTCTTACTCTCTTGTTCTTTAATTTTAATCAGTTCAAATCTGAGTTGTAGGTAGATATTTTTGGGGTCATAGAGTATGCACATAGTTTGTTTATTTACTAGGCAAAATTAAATTGTATGCCAAGTGATTGGACCAATTTATATCCCACCAGCAGGCCAGAGCTGAGGTTCCTTTTCTCACCAACCGTTATTGTCAGACCTTTAACAATAAATGGACTTACGTGGTAAATGGCAAGTGATGTTTCATTGTGGTTTTAATTTATATTTCCCTGATAACTAAACAGGTTGAGGTTTTTAATCTGTTTACGGGCCATCCAGGTTTTCTTTTACTAGGTACCTCTTCAAGTATTTTATTTTTCTATTGAGTTATTAGTCTTCCTTAATTGATTTGTAGTTGTTTTTTATTCTTTATACTAGTCTCTCCGTTGCACACGTTTCCCAGTTTTGGGCTAGTGTTTTCATTTTAACTTTATTATGGAAATTTTTCAACATACAGGAATAGAGAGGAGTATAATGAACCAGGTAATGTTCCCATCATCTAGTGTCAGCAGTACCATAGTATGGTCGATTCCCTGGTTGGCCTTTATTCTCTCTACCCTTCTCCCTGGATTAATTGAAGCAAGTATCATATCATTTCATCTGTAGCTATTTCAGTAGGTATCTCCAAAAGATAAACATGTCAAATATTTTTTTTAAAGTTCTTTAACTTCCTCAAATGTTTCCCCAGTTGTCCTAAAATTTTGAATCAGAGCCCATTAGTCTCTTAGTTTTAATGATGTCAAATTAGTTTTTGACATCATGTCAAATGATGTCAATGTCAAATTAGTCTTTTCCTTTACAGATTTTATTATTAGTGCCTTGTTTAAGAAGTAGTATATTTTGGCTTGGCGCTTGTAGCATAGTGGTTATGATGCCAGCCACATGCACCAAAGTTGGTGGGTTCGAACCCAGCCTGGGCCAGCTAAACAACAATGACAACTGCAACAAAAAATAGCTGGGTATTGTGGCAAGTGCCTGTATTCCCAGCCACTTGGAAGGCTGAGGCAAGAGAATCGCTTAAGCCAGTGGTTCTCAACCTTCCTAATGCCACAGTGTATTTTCACTGTTACAAAGGGGTTGTGACCCATAGGTTGTGAACCACTGGCTTAAGCCCAAGAGTTTGAGGTTGCTGTGAGTTGTGATGCCGCGGCACTCTACCAAGGACAACATAGTGAAACTCTGTCTCAAAAATTAATTAATTAATTAATGAAAAAAAGTCATGTATTTTAAAAGTCCTGCATAAGGCCTGGTGTGGTGGCTCTTGCTTATAATCCCAGTACTCTGGGAAGCTGAGGTGGGGTGGATCCTTGAGCTCATGAGTTTGAGACCAGCCTGAGCAAGAGTGAGACTCTGTCTTTAAAAAAAAAAAAAAAAGCCATGTGTAGTGGCAGGCTCCTGTAGTCTCAGCTACTTAGGAGGCTAAGGCAGGATAATTGCTTGAGCCTGAGAGTTTGAGGTTGCTGTGAGCTATAATGCCAAGGCACTCTACCAGGGGCAAAGTGAGACTATGTCTCAAAAAAAAAAAAAAAAAAAAAAATCTTGCATAGTACATCCAGGTCTTTGTTTTACCAGAACTGGTTTTGGTATATTGTTGTCAGACCAGTGATAGTTATCCAAATGGATACCTTATTCCATTTGGATAACTATCACTCTGTTGAAAAGTTTATTCTCCTTTCCAAATGAAGTCCTATGTTGATAAATAGAGGTGTTCATAAAAAGGGGCAGGGCGTCCTGAAAAATGACTCAACCTGGAGTGAAAGCAGGTACATTGGTAAGAACGAGAGCTTCAGAGGAGCCAAACCATTTACATGTACCAGGTCCCAGAGACCTGATCTGTCGTGCCCTTGTGTTGATTAGGTATGGCTACAACTGTGTGATCTATGGCTGGGACCCCACCTGCATGATGGGACATGAGTGGATCCGGAACATGAATGTCCACAGCCTGCCGCACGGTCACCATCAGCCTTTCTATAACGTTCTGGTGGAGGATGGTTCTTGTAGATACGCAGCCCAAGGTAAGTAGCTTGTTCTGTTTCTACCTTTAATGGCACCTAGGCTTATTTCAAGCACACGTGAGGACTCAGATGCTGTTGGCAGGGGTGGTTATTATATTCAATGATGGCTGTTTCCCATGGCTAACCTCATTGGGACTGATATTCAGTTAAACATGGGTGGACTGCCCTGGTGCAGCCACATCCAGGGTTAAATAGTCCCACACACTCTCATCCCTGGTCTGCCTCTCCCATGGCCAGGAGCCTGTGCTAGTGCTATTGCTGCTCTCTAATCTGATTGGCCACTGCCTGTGCCAGTCAAATTCCTGAAAGTCCTGCCTCCCAGGCCCTGCCATTGGCTCCCCCCAGAAAAGGGGGGCCACCCCACCCTAATTATACTGTCTGCCTGGATTAGAGGCCTGGGGAGCTGCCCTAGCACTCCCTGGGTTTTGGAGGCGGTGGCTGCTAGCATTGCTTCCCCAGAGATACCCTCAGGTGTCCACTTGTGGGAACTGCAATTCACAGCCCTGGCTGTGAGCTCACCTTAGAGAGCTAACAGGTGTTTGGTCAGGTTTGGGAGGTGTTTAGGGCGCTGCTGTGAGCCCTGACAGGTTCTAGCCTAGGGCAAATCTGAGATGGGGACTGACAGAGCCTGTGGAGGCAGGGTAGAGACAAGAGTGCCTTCTCCAGCGCCATCCATGAGCTCTTCTCCACAGGACCCAAGAAAAGTATGCTCCTCAGGGGACTCACTCCTCTCTTCAGTATGAGTCTCCCTATTTCTTTGTCCCTGTTGAATTTCACCTCCATTTATTTAGTAAGATGAATTCATTGCCTCATGCACATTAATTAATAGTAACCCATATTATTTATGAACGAAAATGAGCATGAATGCTAACATGGTACTTCTCTGTGACAGACACTGTTCTAAGGTATTAACTCTTTTTGAGAACTGTCATCATCATTTTCTAGATGAGGAGACTGAGGCACATGAAAGCCGTTTCATTTTAACTTAGATAGTATGAATTTGAAGCCAGGCAGTTTGGCAAAGAGCCTTCTCATTGACTATCATGCCTAAAACATCAGATTTGCCCTAACTAAATATTAAGTTCTAGTAAATCTGACAATAGAAATGTCAGATGCATAAAAATCTCAGAAGCTTCAAAAAGGCTGGAGAAGTTTTTGGTTAATTTACCAGAAGCTGAGAAAGGATTCTTGATTTTCTGTAACAACAGTAGCAAGAAAAACCTGTTGATAGAGACTGCAGGTCACTTAACCCTTATGAATAGGGTAAAAGAAGGTTACCCTATTGATAAGGTTGTAACATTGCTCCCCGTGATACGTGAAGGCTCTGACAAGATTATTTAACTTTTGAAGATGTGTCAAATACAAAAACATACTACCAATTTCTAAAAATCAACAAATGATTAGAAAATTATTGACTGATTTGCTGGAATTTATACCCCCAGGAATCTCTTGGTAAGCCTTTTATACTATATCATATAGCATAAAATTTTCTTTTCATCACCACTATGGACCAGTGTCTGCTTCACCATGTGGAATCATTGTCTGTTGGATAGAGTTGACATTAAGACTTTCACAGTGTGATGAAAATATGTCAAATGGTCTATAAAACCAGTGTATGGTGCCCCATGATAGCGTTAATGTACACAGCTATAATTTAATAATTTAATTTAATTTAATTTAATTTAAAAAAGACTTTCAATGTTTGGCATTTGAGTTTCTAGAAATTTTAAATGGGCTTTTTAGAGTTGGTAAAAACACACATTTGTTTTTAGGTGTTATGAATTTGTCCAGTATCTGTGTTGAAGATTGAGAAATTAATCTCTAATCATTTCTATGTAAAGTTTCAATCACAATACTGTAATGACTGTGAAAAGAATTTAATTTTTTTTTTTTTTTTTTTGCGACATAATGTCACTATGTTGCCCTTGGTAGAGTGCCGTGGCATCACAGTTCACAGCAACTTCCAACTCTTGGGCTTGCCTCAGCCTCCCAAGTAGCTGGGACTATAGGCACCTGCCACAATACCCAGCTATTTTTTGTTGCAGTTGCCACTGCTGTTTTAGCTGGCTGGGGCCGGGTTCGAACCCGCCACCCTCTGTATATGGGGTCAGTGCCCTACCCCCTGAGCCACAGGCGCCGTCCTACTGTAATGACTTTGAAAAGAATTTAATACCTGGTTGTCAGTTTTACCATCTCTAAAATGGAGATGAAACTGAATGATTATAGATAATGTTACTACATTACCTTTTTTAATTTTATGTTTGAGACAGGAAATTCTTAGGCCTACAGAGTTATTACTGTGCTGATAGCTTCTATGGTGTTGGCACCCAGTCGGTCAGTAAGCGCCTCCTGAGGGCCTGCTGCGTGCTGGGCTGTGGGAAAGGAAGAGGCTCCTTCAGAGGGTTCCCTAGGTGTGCCCAATATGTGGTGCTCTTCATTGTCTTCTCCTTCCCCAGGACTCTCCTCTGGGCTGTCTCCTTCCTTCACCTTCAGCCTCTTTAGCTATTTGTGTGCTGGTGGCTCACAAAGCCACATTTCCATCCTGTGCTCTGTGCCCGCCTCTGTAACAGCCCCCCGGGCTTCTGCACGTGGAGAGATCTTGGGAGAGTTCTGCAGGCAGCTCTCGACATGTCTCTACCCCTGAACTCATGCTGCCACACCCGCTCCTGCATGTCCCATCTCACTGGATGGCACCCCTTGGGGGCCATCTCTTGCTTCTTTCTGCTTGACCCCATCATACATCCAGCTAGCCAAAGGCCTCACCACTCTGCCTCCCGCATGTAGATTGCATGTCCACTGCTGTGATCTACGCCTCTGCTCCTATGTACCACTTCCCACCTCCTGCTATCTGCCTCCAGGCCTGCCCACCATAGGTAGGGTGGCTCCTCAGCAGTAGCTAGAGGATCTTCCCAGCACATATCTGGGGCTGGAACTGATTATCAAGAGTTCCCTCTGGGTGGCCTGCGCTGCTTTATGAGGCCCTCAGGGTGTGGGCCCTTCCATACAGCCTAGTCCCTGCTCCTGACCCTTCAACTCCCACCCTGTGAAACACTTTTGTTCCCTGAAGTCACCATTCTTGCTCGCCTTCAGGTCTTCACACTCGCACCTGCTCCTGACTGACAGGCTCTGCCCCACTTTCCTACTTCAGGTCTGGTTGCATGTCATTTCCCTTCAGAAGCTTTTCTCAACCCTGCCTCTCCCCTGCCTCCTTCGGATCAGGGCACCTGTCCTTTCAGTCAGAGCATGTCCATTTTCTCTCATTTGAATGACCCGCACCTCACCCACCATGAGCTCCATGAGTGCACTGACTGAGACATTCACATTCCGCCAGGAGGAGGGAATCGTGTCCCAGAGAGAGACAGCTTGTCAGAAGGATCAGCAATGAGATGAGGAGAAAGAGTGTAATGAGTTAGAGGTTGTTTGTTTTTTACTACTTTAGATCAAGAGCACTTTAAACATGCAGAACAATTAAAAGAATATATCAAATACTCCCTTATTTACCCTCCAGTAGTTTCAATAATTACAATTGCCATATTTATCTATAAAGATTTTAGTTTTGGCACACTTTTAAAGAATATTGCACATGTCATGACCGCAGTACTTTATTGTATATCTTCTAAGTATAAGGACATTTCTCTGCATTACCACAGTTACTTAATCACACATAACAAATGACAATTATTTTATAATGTCTAACAATTCAGCCAGTTTTCAAGTTTCCCAGTTGTCACAAAAATAACTTTACACCTTTTTTGGGTTGTTTTTGTTGAAAAATTGGTATCCAACCAGCATTTATGTGCTGCACTGATTGTTATTTCTTTTGAGTCTCTCGTTAAAGAATAGTTCTTCGTTTGTCATCCTTTTTCTCCCCCCTTTTTCATATGACATTGACTTTTTGAAGAATCCAGGCTAGTTTCTTACAAATTATCTTTCTGGATTTGTCTTATTATTTCCTTATCTGTGTATTGTCTATAAGCTGAAGTCCAAGGCTTCATTAGATCAGTTCAGGTATTTTTGTGAACAATACCTCACATCGGGGTCCAGCTGCTTCTCATCCAGAGGCCTCTGGTGCTCAGCGCCCCACTGAGAGAGGCAGAGTTTGGTCAGTTGGCTAAGACAGTGACTTACCATAGGGAACAGTTTTCCCTTTGGAATTAACAGGAAACCTGTAGGATCATCCTGTGACATCCTGTGAATACCGAGTTCCCCAGTGACCTTCACTTTGTGGTTAGTTCCAGCACCTTTTTAATATCCTTGCCTAAATTATCATATGAGACTGTCTGATTGGGGGTTTCCTACTGGCTCTTCTCTCTGCTCCTGTGAATAGGAGCTTTCCCTCCCACCCTTTCTCTTCTTTCCTCCTCCCCATCTGCCCCCTTCCACAGATTCTGGGTTTTTACTTATTCATTGTGTTATAATCATGTGAGACAACGTTATGCTCAAATTAGCACATATTAGCCAATAGGAGACCTTGAAAGGCTAAATTTTAAAAACATTTATTTAAATATATTTTGAGTCCAGGCGCAATGGCTCATGTCTGTAATCCTAGCACTCTGGGAGGCCAAGGAGGGCGAATTGCTTGCATTCTCATGCAACCTGAGCAAGCATGAGACCCCATCTCTATTAAAAATAGAAAAACTGAGGTCAGAGGATCGTCTGAGCCCAAGAGTTGGAGGTTGCTGTGAGCTGTCCTGACACCACAGCTCGCTACCTAGGGTGACAGCTTGAGACTCTATCTCAAAAATAAATAAATAAAATATGTTTTGAACACTTCTGGATTAATTTGTTTGTATTAAATTTATTT
Organism: Loris lydekkerianus; assembly: GCA_963574355.1. Taxonomy (NCBI): domain Eukaryota; kingdom Metazoa; phylum Chordata; class Mammalia; order Primates; family Lorisidae; genus Loris; species Loris lydekkerianus. Next base: position 39,550 of record CAUYPK010069054.1, read on the forward strand.
TGTCTTTAAACTTGCTCTGAGTTTTCAACCTTTAGCTCTAGTGGGTAGAACCCATTAGGTAATGCTTTTCTGATTATTAGCTCTCCGCAGAGAGTTGAAGGGTGAATTATTAACCACATATGTATGATGCCTTCGATAGTTTTAGTTTGCACAGTGGGAGAATTCCCCCCTCAGTGTGTTAGGTCTGCCCTAACTCCTAAGGGAGGAAGAGGCACACGCAGCACCGTGCCTCTGTGTGATTTTTGTCCCCACTAGGGGGTGTGCATAGTGTCCTGTTGGCCCTACCTAGGGAGCCCCAGCTCCTCTGCTAACCTCCACCTCATTTGTCAGATACTGTGGAAAGTGACTGTCACAGACACTCTGAGTTTAGGTCAGCTGCCTGTGTTGGAAAGTTGGGGATCCAACTGCCCTTGTGAAAATAAAGCTCTTAAATGTATTTTGTCTGTAATGGTAAGGTGAAGCTGGGGACATGCTGCGTCCTCACCAGTTGTTAGTTCCCTTTTCTCTTGTTTGTTTGACATTTCCAAACTCAACTTTCCAACCCCATGCCTCCCACTCCATGCATCCACAGCATCCACACATGCTGGTGGGTGTGGCAAGGTGGGTGAAGATCTCCTGCATGGGGGTGGAGCGTGAAAGGTCACAGCTCTTTTGGAGAGTACTTTGGCCCTGTTCTTTAAATTGAAGAAATCTCAAGTGCTCATTCTCATCTGACCTAGCAGTTCCACCCTTGACCCCTCAACACATATGTGCATGGAGGCTTATGGTCTCCTTGTTCAAATAACAAGGTGCTTGTCACATTCATAAGGACTCACCAGGTAATTGGGGTCTCTGTATGCTGTGGAATACTCAGCTGCTATTAAATAAGCCATTTGCTGATAAATGTTTTGAATATAGTTTGCAAAAATAAACACATGAAACAGTACTGAATCTTCCTTAAGTATATATAGACTTCCTGCCTGGACTTTTCTTGACTCTTGTTTGGGGCCCGAGTCAGAATTCTGTGCAGTAGCTGGTCCTGGCAGATATATGGATAATAACCTGTATTATGGACAGTAAATACATAACAAAAAGAGAGAGAGAAGCAACACTAAAACATAGGACTGGGTTTCTCTAGAGCAGGGGCTTTCAACCTTGATGCCAGTGACATTTGGCTGAGATAGTTTCTTATGGGAACTGTCCGGTGCATTGTAGGATTTTTACCAGCATCCCTGACTTCTTCCCACTCCAAACCAGAAGCAGCTCTCAACTGTGACAACTAAAAATGTCTTCAGACCTGGAGAAATGTCCCTTTGGGAGCAAAAGATGTCCCCAATGAGAACTGCTACTCAAGACAAACCGGCAACAAAGCAGTTGTTCTAAATTACCTGCTTGAATTCTTACATTAAATAGTATCTCTGTCCTGCCTACTAATAACTGGTAATGCCAGTCCCCTGAGAGCAAAAGGGGTTTTATCTCTGGGTGGAATTCCCAGGTTCTGTGCCCTCTCTCTGATATTTCTGTGCAGCTCTGCAAGAAAATCCAAACATGAGACCCAGGTCGTGACTGCATCATCAGAGCCCCTCCACGGAAGCAGCCTGTCACCAATTGGTTACGTTCCTAGATGTGGGGAGGGAGAGGGCAGTGACAGGAAGGGGCATTTTCTTGCCCAGTGGCACTCTGAAACATTTGCAGGTTGTTTGTTCATATTTATTGATTTTTCCCATTTCTAACATTTGAAAAATGTAAAACATAAGAAAGTAGAACTATCTGTAGGGATCTACTGGTAACAGTAGAGAGATCAGTTAGCAGACAACCTAGTTTCCTTTCTGAAAAACTGGAAGTTTTAACTGGAAGTTAAACCAGAGACTCCCCCTCTCCTGGCAGCAGCAAGCTCTGGGCTCTCCCTCCTGACTGTTAGGTTCTTCTTAGGCCCTATTCCCTCCAGCTGTGGACTCGAGCTGTGTCTGAGTCCTGGGTGCATCTTGGGCAGCTCCTTCAGTTGGTGCTGCAGAGGGGACCCACGAGGGGACTCCTCCTGGGGTGGCTCCATGGCATGGTGCCTGTGAACACGTGGCCTGGCACATGCTAAGTGCCCATTGTAGACTACGTGGCAGTGCCACTTAATGGAGCAACCCCTGACAGCGGCCCTCCAGGCGTTTTCTGAGTAATATGTATTTTTACCCCCACCTCTCCCACAGTATCTGAAAACAGGCTGCACGTTTTCTTGGCTGCCTAGTATTTTGCTGAACTCGTGTCAGCAATTACTTACAGTAGGAATGTTTATACACTTTTTCTTTCATAACTGTTGTTAAGATAACTTCTATGCATTCATCTTTGCACATGATTTGTATGTGATTTCCTTAGCAGTATTGAGGGAGCTTTTGGGGGGGAGTGTTGTTTTATTTTTTTGTTTGTTTTGAGACAGAGTTTCATTTTGTCACCCTCAGTAGAGTGTTGTAGCATCACAGCTCACAGCAACCTCCAACTCTTGGGGTCAAGTGATTCTCTTGCCTCAGCCTCCCAAGTAGCTGGGACTACAGACGCCTGCCATAGCTATTTTTAGAGACGGGGCCTTGCTCTTACTCAGGCTGGACTCGAACCCATGAGCTCAGGCAATCCACCCACCTCAGTCTCCTAGAATGAGCAATATTGAGTTCTAAACTGTTGTGTATCCCTAGCCACAGTCTGAACATATTAGCCTAAAACAACATATTAGCACAACATTTCCTTAGATGCTCCTGTTTTATGGTTTAAAAAAAAAAAAAAAAATTGCAGATTGAATTATGCAACTCCTCCCCCTTTCCCCACAGACAAATATCACTTAAAATCAATGCGTCAGAATAATGCCTGTATTTATCCTGTGTGCTGAGGATTCAGGCCCCTGAATGCCCTTTGTATTTCAGGTCATGTAACCAAGCTGTTTAAAAAATAACATGCTGCACTGTATCTGTTAGTTAGCCCCATTGGTGGCATCACCTGGAGACTCACTTGAATTAATTGACAGATAGGGTATATGAAGGACAGCCTGGTGCTGAGCAGAACTGAGGCTGCCCTGGGGACGGTGGCAGAATCTGCCTGGCCCTGCTCTTTCCTAAGGCCAGGTCATAAACTGGGGGGATTAGACCACCCTGTGTTGGGCCAGGCCTCTGTGGCCAACAAGGAAGGGCATATAAAACGCCTTCCTCTCATTGGGCCTGTGAAGAAGCTGTGTTTTATATATTTTGGGAAAGAGCCATGTGAAAGGATTTCAGCCTTTAAAATACCTGGCCTATATTATCTTTTTAAAATTATTCTATTCTAAATTATTTCGATTTTTCTAGTAGCAAAATAGAGACCAGGGAGAGGCTGTGTGTTTCTTAGGAGATGTCACAAAGAGTAATATCTACCCGGGATCCAGAGACGCAAACCACTTTCCCATTCATCTTCCTGGATCTCTCAGCAGCCCTGTGAAGCAGCTGCTGGCCTTTGTTGAAAGGAACATGGGTGGGAAAGAGGGCTCCTGTTAGTGATAATAGCAATAGGGACAAGACTTGTCACCAAGTGACCCGGCTGCTTCAGAAGCCCAACCACTGGCAAGAAATGAGCAGGCGAAGACTCTCTTGTCCCATACTTTTGGCTGTTTGTTGGGTTAAGTCAGAGGAACATGATGAGTTTCTGGTTTGCTGGTGGCCAAAAGACTCTGTTGGGGTTTTTCTGGAGCCAAACATATTACTCAGAGAACAGGAAAACAGTCCAGTCCTGGAGCTCCTGGGGAACCCCTGCCACCAGCCCACCTTCCCCATCACCACTTGTTGCCTTTTTCCTGTCATCTTTTGATTCCATAAACATCCTCCGGTTTTCAATGTTTCCCTCTCCTGTACCTCTAAAGTGCCACTTGAAAGGGGTGATACGAGGTTCTCTGGATAAATGAAGGTGCTGCAGAAATTTAAATTTTAATGAGATTGTCCATGTGCCTCTTTACTGACAGAAAACTTGGAATATAATGTGGAGCCTCAAGAAATCTCGCACCCTGATGTGGGACGCTATTTCTCAGAGTTTACTGGCACTCACTACATCCCCAACGCAGAGCTAGAGATCCGGTATCCAGAGGATCTGGAGTTTGTCTATGAAACGGTGCAGAATATTTACAGTGCAAAGAAAGAGAACATAGACGAGTAACGTCTAGTAGGGGACATTGTACCTTTGCTGCTGCTGCTACCTTCCAAGAGAACAGGATTCCGGAAGAAGATGTCTCCACGGATCCTTCTGGGTTCACAACACCAGGAAAGCCACTTACCCAGTAATGCTGGTTGCCTCCTACTAAGTTTGAGTAACGTGTGCTCTCCGACAGCTGCAAAGACAATGTCGCTCTCCGCCTACACTAGTGAATTAATTTGAAAGGCACTGTGTCAGTGGCATGGCTTGTATGCTTGTCCTGTGGTGACAGTTTGTGACATTCTGTCTTCATGAGGTCTCACAGTCGACACTCTTATAAGCATTCTTTTTATTCACTTTCCATTCTTAATGTCTGTCTACACTTGTCTCAAACATTTCATTTGCTGGACAGATGGGGTTATACATTTGCAATAATTTCTTTCTGATTTCTCGATGGAACATGTGCAGTCCTAAGTCAGGATTGTTTGTCTTTTTACCCTGAATTGAGTTGCATATTCAGGGGTAAAGTTGTGCACTATCTTGGCAGCATCTTAGAAATGGAGACATTAACAAGCTAATGGTAATTAGGATGATTTGAATTTATTTTTTCTATTACATGAAACACAGATTTCAAATGTTTATCTTTTTTTAAATTTAAATTGGGAGAATAACACAGTTTTCCCTTCCATATTCCTCTCTTGGATTTATGCAAATCTCTGCAAATCATTAGTTTTCTATTTTATTACATAAAATTCTTGGAGAGAATGCATAGTAATGGCCTTTTTGAATGGATTTTTTCACATTCATCCAGTATTCCTCCCTTTAGAATGACTATTCTTTTTTTAATTTTAAAAATCTGCTTTTGTGTCATGAATAGGTCTTAAATCAGTGATAAGTTCTTTTTTGTAGTGAGACATACAGATCTTAAAATGAGGTTTTGCTTTTGTTACCAGAAAAAAAGAAGTAATGAACCTTTTAAAAAAAATTTTAAAGAAAGAAAGTGGTTTCATGCCCTGCATCTTTCCTTAGAGTCACTTGAAGACCTTTTTGAACATGGTGTGGAGAAAGAGTGTCTTTACCTTTAAGAACGTTGGAGTTGTGGGAAAGGACACGTGTATAATCTTTCTTGAGCCACCAGTGTCCCAAAAGCATCAGGACAGAGCCCATTCTGAAGCCTCACCGGAGAGTGTGACTTGGTGTTGAGATAACACCGTCTCCTTTTCTACCTTAGTGACTGAGCATGAAGGTGCTACGTCTTCACGCAGCTCTGAAATTCCCACCTCTCTGGGCCTGCCAGTTCCCAAGCGAGCTAATCTTGTAATTAACCAGTAGAAGCTAACTTCTGGAGTTGGGACTTAGTTACTTTGCTATCAACCTTTAAAATAATACAGTTGCTCCCATGAATGAGGCATTAGGGGCTGTGATCTGGTCAGCCTTGCCGCCTGTCCACTCATCTGCATGCAGCTTTCTCACTCCATGTTGAATGATGGCTTCTCCTTTACCTTTTGGGAGCCCTGGGATGACCAGGATTTGGGGAAGCCACATGAGACACTTGATAGCAAGTGAAGGCTGTTAAGCAATTATTAGAGATGGGGATGTGGCCAGCCGGCTCCTTCCAGCCTGAATTAGCTATTGTCTAGTACCTATGTTTCCCATCAGTCAAATCCAAAGTCAGATGATTTAAACTTAACGTTTGAAAATGTGACCACTCACAACACCCAGCTTGCCTGAGGTTGGGGGTATTTTACACTACTCTCCTTCAAAGGTAAAATTAGATGATAAGGAATTAAAAATAATGAGATACATTAATAAGGGACTGTGGCGCATGCTGAGAGTTATAATGTTGGTTTTCTGGTTTGATTCTTTTTTTTTGTTACAATAACATCAAAGCCAAGAAAAATGGTTTTACCTTTACTGACTCAACTGTAAATATGTATCTAGACTGTTTTTAAATGTGTTTCTTCATGAATGCTTCATTTGGCTCCAGGAAGCCTGTATCACCTGTGTAAGTTGGTATTTGGGCACTTTATATTTTTCTAAAAACGTGTTTTGGATCCTGTACTCTAATAAATCATAAGTTTCTTTTTAAAAATTTTCCAAAAGTTTTCTCCATTTTAAAAAGCCCTGTTATAAAAGTAGAACTTTCAGAATGTTAAAATATTAAATATTTGGATATAGTAACTTCTTTTCTCTTCAAATGAATGCCAAGATTTTTTGTATAATGATTAATAAATGGAAATTATCCAGAGAAACCACACCAGTGGCCTGCCCAATTTCGTTTCAGAACACCCATTCCTAACAAAGATAGAATGTCTCTCACCTCTCTCTGATCTAAATATGAAAAATTTGCTCTACTGAGTTTTTCTTAACATTATTGAGTGGGACATGGTACCTTTATACAGTGATTTCCTTGCTAAATATCAATTTTATAAGGTCATTAATAATGTTTGAGTATATCTGGTTATCGTGCAAAGATTGCACCTTTTTAATTATGTTAAGATACTTGCTGTAAATGGAAAACTGCAAATCCTTTTGAGGGAAAACCAAGGTTCTTGGTGTTTTTGTTACAGTGGACTTGACTGGTTATGTTACAAGTAGTGTGCCCAAAATGTCCCGGAAGCACTGGTGTGTGTGATGTTACTGTATATGTACTGGAGGAGGAGGGTTATGGACTAAGCAAATTGTTCCTGTATAGTAGTGTTTCTCCTGACCTTTCGTATACTGACACGTATCGTGGCTTTCTAAGAGGAGAGCATAGATAGCATGTCTTCCCCAAGGGCCCAGTGTTTGCAGACAGACTTTGAGAAACTGTCTGAGTGAGTGATATCCAACACAAGTCTACCTTCTAATCAGAGCAGTTTTGCCAAGCCTCGCGTTTGTAAACATTACCCACCTAATCAGATTTTGAAAGGCTGCCGACTTCACGTCTTCTCTACCCGAGACTCGTAACAGATCAATCTTCATTATAAACGCATGTACACAGCAAAATGGTTTTATTGAGAAAAACAGCATGAAGTACTGTTGGCAGCTCAGTTTACATTTCATACTGTCTATTTAAGGTCTTGTTCTCATTTTTAAGTGTTTTAGTCTTCTCGGCACACTAAACTGAGTCAAGCTGCCAAGTTGCAGGCCTTCTGCTGCTGCATCAGTTCTCTTTGCTGTGACAGAGAAATCCTCCTTTTCCTTAGTCCATACTCCAAGTAAGTGAACTTGGACTACCAGCAACTTTTTAATGTAAAAGTATTTGGCCATGATAATCAAGATGTAACTCCTCAATGTTTTGTTTTATTTATTTTATTATTATTATTTTTATTTATTTTTTTTTTTGGAGGGAAGGAGAGAACATTTCACCTGGAAAAAATGTAGAATTTCATTGTGGAACAGTATTTTTGGAGACTTTAATAGCTGCATTGTATGTATCCTTGGTATTGCGTGCTAACTTTGAGCCAGACACTGGCCTAAACTCTTTGTAATCCTCCCAGCAGCCCTGAAAGACAGGGCCAGATAGTAAATATTTTAGGCTTTGCAGGCCATATTCTGACTCTGTTGCATGTTGTTTTTAGAAGTGTAAACAACTTCTTAGCCTCAAGGGCTATACAAAAACAGGCTGCAGGCTGGTTTAGCCCTGTGAGCCATAGTTACTGGCCTCTGCTAAGGCAAGTAGGTTAGCATTCCACTGTTTAGACTGAAACCGAATGAATCCTCCTGCTGTGGGTGGGCTGGAACCCACATGATCCGGGAGCCTCCCGGAGGCACGGAGCATCAGCTCTGCACACCCACACTCTGGACAGCGTAAGCAACTACCTCAGTGGTTTAGCCTTTGGCTGGCAACAACTTTAACCTTGAACATTACAGTTCTGAAAATTAAGAATCAGAGGGTAAAGGACATCCCTTCAGTGAATAAAATCATGTATAATTATAGAATAAATGTATTATGGCCATGCAGCAATGATTGTATTAGTTATGCTAGTTCTATAATAAATAGACCCAAAAATCTACTATGGCTCAAACACAATAGAAATTTTTTGCTCATGAAATATCGGGCAAGGGGATGGGTTGGTAGAGTAGGCCTTACGCAGACATTCAGAGACCCCGAGCACTGGGGGCCTGAATGGGGCGTAAATGTGGAGGGACCTATCCGGTGGTTTCCTCAAGCTGGGTCTGCTGTGTCCAGTCCCATGCCACACGGCAGTGTGGTGGCCACTATAGCCCACTCCACAGGCCACTGCCGTGTGCTCTTCTCACAGACACTGCCAGTCTGGCTCCATTGCCCCGGCCTCAGTAGCATGTAGCAAGCAGTGGGGGTGCCCTCTGACAGATCTCACTGCTTTTGGAAATGCCTGGTGTCCATGGCAGATGGCTGCAGAAGGGAAGGAGAGGTCTCACTCTGCAGGTCATGTCTGTCATCTCTGCCACAGTAGGCAGAACTCAGTTGAGTGGTCCACACCCTAACTCCAGGGGATGCTGGCAGATGTCTTCTGTGGGCCTAGGAGTAGACCAAAAGGTCTGGTGAGCACCACCTTGTGCATTCCTCCCACCCAGGCCCTACATCCGGCCCAACTCAGTTCTCTGCCCAGTGTGGCTTCTTGGGGACCTGCAGCCAATGAAAAAAGCTATCTGACCCCACCCCCTGCCCCTGCCCCTTCCATGGTGAAGCAGGGACAGGACAGCTGCAATAAACACATGTGGAAAATAATGATACAGAAGTCCCCTGACAGGGATGAAGTCCGGCTTAGACTGCGAAGCTCCCTGCCCTGGCCAGAGGTCACATTTCTTGAGCAAACTCTGACTACCCTCTGACTCGTACTCACTTGCTCATTGTTTTCTATGCCCAACCCTAACCTCTGGGAAGTTCTTTCACCAGGCTAGCCCTCCCTGGTCCCTTCAGAAGTGGGTATTGCAGGTGCATCCTCTCTGGGAGTTGTGCAGCTCACAGTCCACCTCCTACTGGGGCAAGTTTAGGGGCCTGTCCAAGACTTTACACTTTGTACTCTTACTATAAGCTTGTGATTTCCTCTGGCAATGATTCCCTCGAGAATTTAGTAGGCTCTGAACCTGTTTGTGCCAGTAATCATACCCGATGTTCTTTTCCAGAACTTTCCAAACTGCATTACTGCCTTATGCTGTTCTCCCCCGGACCCCTAGTGTAGTGTGGCTGCCTCCCTATGATTATAGCCAAAGGTGAGTCTAACTGGAGAATTTTTAATGAGCGTTTGTTGCCCCAGGGTTTTCACTCTTACCTAGTGTTGCTGGTGCACAGAAGCAGCTTGCCTTTTCAACATAGCATTGCTGACTCTTGCATTTTTGCTCTCAAACCAGCAGACTTTGGGAGCCAGACGTGTAGCTCACACCTGTAATCCTGAACTCTGGGCAGCTGAAGCAGGAAGATCCCTTGAGCTCAGGACTTCAAGATCAGCCTGAGCCAAGAGTGAGACCCTGTCTCTACTAAAAATAGGAAAATGGGAAAATGAGTCAGGCATTGTGGCCGGCACCTGTAGTTCCTGCTGCTGGATGAGCTGAGGCAGGAGGATTGTTTAAGCCCAGGAGTTTGAGGTTGCTGTGAGCAAGGCTGATGCCATGGCACTGTACCCAGAGTGATAAAAGTGAGACTCCGTCCGAAAAAACAAACAAAAACCAAAAAGAACCAGCGAATGTTTTCTTTGCTCATATTTTTCTTCTCTTCTCTTGCAATAAGCAGCAAAGAACAACCAACACCCACTGCATTCTGTCTCTTTTTGGCTAAATCCCCTAAACTAGCTGCAGAGACAGCAGTTCCTCCTTGCAAATTGGAAACAATTTACCAAGTCTTAGCCTTGAGCAGAGCGCTCCAGCCTGCAGCCTGCTCCATGTGTTTCCTCGCTGCCCAAGCTAACAGTGTAGTTCAGGTTCTTGACACGCCAGTTCTCGAGGTTTTAATTTTGTTGTGAAATTTAAAGTTGGCTGTGTTTCCATAGGAAGTTCTATTTCCTATTTGGCTGTGCAAGAAAAACTGAGGACAGTGATGACAGGTGTCTCTGGAAGTGGGTAAAGCTACTCAGTGAACTATTCAGTGAGCCACAGAGAGGAAGCAGCACAGAATACAGGGAAGAGTTTCAGGATAATGGGCTGCACGATCTGCATTATGGAATCCTTACGCTGTTAGCATTTCCACCTTAAATTTCTCTTAAAATGACAGAACTCTTACTGGAAATGTTCATATTGCAGTCATTGATTTGGGAGGAAATTAGAGAACACTTTGAATAAAAGTTATGTTTTTTTCTGTCTCCAATCATGCTATCAAGGTTTTAGAATTACTGAATAATCTGTTTTTATAGGGTGATCTTCCTGGTCATGCCCAGTACTGCACAGAAGGCTTGACACACAGCATCCACACTGCCCTCCATCCCTGTATTTCTCAACCCTTTTTCCAATATCACCTCCCTCTGGGAGCCTTCTGCCTCACCCCACAAGTCTCACTCTGTCACCCTGGGTAGAGTGCCGTGGCGTCATCATTGCTCACAGCAACCTCAAATTGTTGGGCTCAAGTGATCTTCTTGCCTCATTTTTTGTATTTTTAGTAGAGACAGATTCTCACTCTTGCTCAGGCTGGTCTCAAACTCCTGAGTTCAAGCAATTTGCCTGCCTCGGCCTCTCAAGAGTATTTGGATTACAGGCATAAAACACTGCACCTGGTCTCAGGTCCATCTCTTCACTAATCACTCCCCCTGAAATTGTTTTGGCTTTTTTTTTATTGTGATAAAATTCATTTAATATCAAATTTACCATTTAAGGTACATAAATCAGTGGCATTTAGTGTTGTGCAACTACCACCTCTAGTTCTAAAACATTTTCCTCACCCTAAAATAAGAGCCCATTCCCATTAAGTGGTCACTGTCCCCAGCCTCTGACAGCCACCAATCTGCTCTCTGTCCCTGAATTTGCCTATTCCGGACATTTCATAGGAGTGGAATTGCACACTATGTGGCCTTTTGTACCTGGTTTCTTTCACTCAGCATCATGTTTTCAAGATTCATCCTCTTTGTAGCATGTGTCAGCATTTCACTCCTTTTTATGACTAAATACTATAATATTCCATACATGGATATACTACATTTGTGTATCCATTCAGCTCTTGATGGACATTTGGGTTATTTCCACTTTGATGCTATTGTGAATAATGCTGCTACACACAGCCCCAGTGAATATTAATACCACAGGTAAAGTGGTATTAAAATTCTGCTTATGTATCATGTGTGTATCTATACTTCATACATTCGTATCGTGAACGTTTTTTGCTGCCCCCAAGAACAAATGTTTGCCTCTTGGGGGCGATATTGCCCCAGTGAAAAATGCAACCTCCACCTGGAAGGAGGTGGCTGCTGTTCTGTGCCCTCTGGCTGGCTGACCACTGAACATCTTTTAATGTGCTTACCTTTCTTTTCTTTTAATTTCAGATAAATATGAGGACACCCACCATTAGGTTACATTGTTTGCAGTGTGAAGGTGGAGTCCGAGTTGTAGTTGTTTCTTCACCCAGGAAGAATGTGTGCCATACACTGCGCATTGCTCCCTTAGGGGGGGACTTGTTGAACCCTCCCTTGCTTCTTATATTTAATTGTTTTTCTCTCAAGTGAGCATGTTATTGTTTATTAGTTTCGGTTTAGTATTGAGCACATGTGATGCTTTTTTCCCATTCCTGTGACACTTAGAGTGTTCTCCATTTCTGTTTGGGTTATTACAAAAGGTAGGAAATCTCTGTCTTCTTATGGCTGAATAGTATTCCGTGGTATACATATACACAGTTTATTAATCCGTTCGTGTGTTGAAGGGCGTTTGGGTTATTTCCACATCTATGCAATTGTGAATTAGGCTTCTATCAACGTTTGAGTGCAAATGTCCCTATGATAAATGACATTTTTTTTCTTTTGGGTAGATACCTAGTAACGGGATTGCAGGATCAAAAGGAAGTTCTACTTTTAGGTCTTTGAGGACTCTCCTGTACTCCCCATTCTTTGTGCCAGGAGCTGTAGTGAACACAGAAGTATATTTCTGTCAAATAAGGGCTAAAATGCATATATTCTAAAGACTTTTTTGATGTTTATTACGTTATCTTTGCTTGGTATATAGACGTGACCCACCCCAGATCTGAAATCTGGTCTGCGAAAAAAATAATAATCTGGTTAGGCCAAGCACAGTGGCTTATGCCTGTAATCCCAGCACTTTGGGTAGCTAAGGCAGGAAGAATGCTTGAGCTCAGGAGTTTGAGACCAGCCTGGGCAACAGAGTGAGGCCCCATCTCTTAAGAAGAAATATTTTTAATTAGCCAGGTGCGCTGGCATGTGCCTATAGACCCAGCTACTCAAGAGGCTGAAGCAAGAACAATTTGAGCCCAGGAATTTGAGATTTTGGTGAGTTATAATTGTGTCACTGCACTCCAACATGAGCAATAGAGCAAGCCCATCTCATTAAAAAGAAAAAAAAAAGGTACCATGTCCCTATCCTTGGTGGACTTAACAGCTGGGTAAGTAGTAGAGTTCACTTGTAAAGGCTTACATGCAATCGTATGGATTCCTTGTTTTTTTAATAAATTACATCTAAGATCATTATCCAATATACCACATTGGCTAAGAGAAATCATTTGGGCTGAGGTATGAGAACACCCCATCTAGGGTTGTTTGGGGGACTCTGATATGTTTCTGTACAGACAGGATGGTCCCCAGCAATTTCATCTGCAGAGGACATAACTGTCTCTCTTCTGAGCCTGCCTTGTGGTGTGAATGAGCCAGTGGTACAGTAATGCATTGAAATTTCTATGCTCTCACCTCTAAGCCTCCCTGTCCTTTCAGCTTCTGCCCTTCTCAGCCCCCTCGGGATGCATAGCCATTGGTATGGGTGCCAGAAACTATTTCTTATCAGAAGCAAGCCAGCCAGTGACATCTCCTTTAATCCCCTGTTCAATGCTGTTAAACACCACTCTCCTCTTCTCCCACATCCAGACTCACAAGGTTATCTGTTATCTGAGCACCAGATAACAGAAACTTCTTGCGTAAGATGTCACAATCTTCAAAGCACTTCCAGGTTTTATAGACCTTAAAGTATTCTTGTTAAGAAGCCTGGAAATAGGGTGGTCTGGGGCTCAGCCCAGTCTCCTGGCCTCAGCTGATACTGTGCCTGGAACCTTCAGCATTGGGCACTCACATGTGACACCAGTTAGGCCAGTTTTCTCTTCTCTTAGTCCGGCTGGCTCAGCTTGGGGCTGTGGTTCCCTGCAGTGGTGTGTTGCCTTCAAGACACTGTCTGCAGGTTCAGAACCTCTTGAGCGAGAAGTAACGTGGTTCAGATAGGTGGGCCATTTAGAATTGAGGGGCCCACAGGTGGCATGGGGTAGCTATATAGACCACAAAGCTCTGGGTAGCTGTTTGTGTGGAGCAAGAGGCACACCCACTCCTGTCTAGTTGGCCTATTTCATTCCCCAGGCCTTCTGTAGAGGGAAGACCTTGTTTTTATTTCCCGTAAACCTTTGTAGACCTGTAAATTGTGAGCTCTGGGGTCACACTCTACCCCTGTCTGCATCCAGAGTAGCCGACACAGAAGAGGTAGGCAAACACTTCTAGAATGTTAGATGAAGTCAACTCACTTTCCTGTACAGGACCCTGCCACAAAGCACAGCATTCCACACTGTGTCAAATCTCATACTGCTGTGAGCCCCCATTCTGTGCCAGCCACAGATGTACTTGGAAATTGCCTAATTTTACATGTGAGGATACTAAGGCTCAGAGAAGTTGAGTGACTTGCCCAAGAAGGCACAGCATCTGAATTACAGAGGCCCAGATCCCAGCCCAGCTCAGCCTGATGCCCAGACCTGAGCAGCCTTTTATAGCTTTCCAGGTCAAGTTGGTTCTAACTCCTTATTCCCCTGGAAGCAACTGGAATAAGGAAGATCTCCCCTGTAAGATGCCTGCAGTTGTCAATAACCCTGCTTGTGACTGAGTTGCACCAAGTTTAGTTGAGTTACCAACCTGGGCAGGTCCAGGACACACTTTGTGACCTTATGCCAAAGCATGGCTAACTTTTGGACACATAATCATTTCACCTTTACGGGGATTAGAAGCTGTGGCCAAAATGTTCAAAGGGGCTGGGTGTGGTGGCTCACATTGTTAATACCAGCACTTCGGGAGGCTGAGGCAGGAGGATCACTTGAAGCCAGTAATTCAAGACCAGCGTGAGCAACATAGCAAGACCCCAACTCTGAAAAAAAAAAAGAAAGAAAGAAAGAAAAATTAGCCAGGCATTGTGATAGGTGCCTGTACTCCTCGTTACTTGAGAGACTGAGGCAGGAGGATCACTTGAGCCCTTGAGTTTGAGGTTTCTGTGAGCTATGATGACACCACTGCACTCTAGCCAGGGGTGACAGAGTGAGACCCTGTCTCAAAAAATAAAATGTTCAGGCTTGGCACCTGTGGCTCAAGCGGCTAAGGCGCCAGCCACATACACCTGAGCTGGCAGGTTTGAATCCAGCCCGGGCCTGCCAAACAACAAAGACGGCTGCAACCAAAAAATAGCCGGGCGTTGTGGCAGGCGCCTATACTCCCAGCTACTTGGGAGGCGGAGGCAGGAGAATCGCTTGAGCCCAGGAGTTGGGGGTTGCCGTGAGCTGTGATGCCACAGCACTCTACCCAGGGCGACAGCTTGTGGCTCTGTCTCAAAAAAAAAAAAAAATTTTTTTTCAGAGGCTGCTGACTTCTAGTGACTCGTAATCATGTATGTATGTGCTCTGTATTGACAGCCAACTTTTCTTCTATACATTAGATCTTCCACTGTCCTTTCCTCTTAATGATTCACTGAAATCATCCAAGCACCATTTAGTGTTTATTAGTCACTTTAGTTTGGTTTCACTCCCTGCTCGGAGCTGGGGGTAGACATGCTGCTGAACAGAAGGGTTGGTTCTGGGTGTGCAAGGCAGGTTTGTGACATGTGGAACAGCCATCATGAAGTGAGCTGAGCAGGAGGGAGCAGAAGTCCCCCTGCAGCAGTGAGTGCACAGTAATAGAGACAAACAGATGGTTCCAGCATGAGGGATGGCATACCAGCACGTATTTTAGTTTCATCTCATAGTGATAGACTAGACTTTGCTGATTGTCACTGTCTAGGCAAGGTACATTCTGCATGAGTCACCCTGGTCCGGGCTGCTCAGCACCCCAAAGAAAACAGCGTCTCTAACCTGAAAAGCTCATTAAGCTTCTGGCGCTGTGCGACCTGCCGAGAGAAGGCTTTCCTGAACAAGGAGCACCAAGACAGCCAGGAAGGAGCCAGCAGCTGCGGGAGATGGCCCAGGTGTCCTGCCAGCTGGTGGCATACCCCAGACTCTGCTGTCCCCACCAAGGAACCCACATTCCTGTGTGAGAGAGAAAGAGGAGTGGTAATTTTCCATTTTCCTTCTCCGGGTGACTCAGAGAAAGCAAAATATGTTCCTAGCTTGTTTTACTCCTCCTGTCGTTGCTGAGCTGCGCAGATCAAAGGCTGGGAGAGACATGTCGTGTCTACATCACCACCACTCCCCACTGACCCCACGTCCTGATTGGGAGTGCTTTTCAACATCCACTTCTGGCCAGGCATGGTAGCTTGAGCCTATATGTAATCCTAGCACGTTGGGAGGCCTGAGACAGAAGACCTGCTTGAGGTCAGGAGTTTGAGACCACCCTGAGCAATACAAAAAGATCCCACCTCTAAAAAATATTTTTAAAAATTAGCCAGGGCTGGGCATGGTGGCTCATACCTCTAATCCTAGGCCTCTGGGAGGCCGAGGCAGGTGGATTGCCTGAGCTCAGGAGTTCAAGACCAGCCTGAACAAGAACGAGACCCTGTCTCTAAAAATAGCCGGGTGTTGTGCTGGGCACCTGTAGTCCCAGCTACTTGGGAAGCTAAGGCAAGAGGATTGCTTTGAGCCCAAGAGTTTGAAGTTGCCATGAGCTGTGACGCCATGGCACTCTCCCAAGGGTGACAAAAGTAATACTCTGTCTCAAAAATAAAATAAAATAATAAAAAATTAGCCAGGTGTGGTGGTATGTGCCTGTATAGTCCCAGCTACTCAGGAGGCTGAGGCAAGAGAATTGCTTGAGCCCAGGAGTTCCATGCCATGGTGAGCTATGCTGAGAATATTGTTCGTAGACCAAACCTGGACTTCCTCTGCTCTAGTAAGTGACTCAGAGAAAGAGGAAACTGTTCCTCTGCTCCAGTTCCCCCCACCCTCATCCCCTGCCCCATGGACCAGGACTATTTCCCACTCATGCCTAGAACCATCCAGGTATTACGAGCCATCATTTCTTCATTGTTGGCAGTTTCAGACACCTGGAGGAGGTTGATTCACTGAGTAGATCAGCAGGATCTTAGGAAGGAACTCGGTCATCTGGTCTCACACCCTGTGTTTTGGCAGGTGCCCTCTGAAGAGGTCTGCTGAGTTCTTGAACACAGATGAAACTCCTTCAGGTTCCCCATTAAAATGAATGAATGGTGCTTGAGCCAAGGTGCCGAGCCACTTCTCTCACTCCTCATGGCTCACCTATCACCTTGTCCTGCCATGGGGACACACTAGACCCCTGTGTGTCCCCACTGCCTTCACCCCAGCCCAGGCCACCATTGTCTCTTGCCTTGGCAAGTTCACCTGCCTCCTATCTGGTGTTTCTAAAACATGTATCTCCTGAAGTTACTCCCTGGCTTGATGTCTTCCCCAGTGTTCTCAGGATGAAGTCCACACTTTTAAGCATCCTGCCATAGGTTCTGCCTCAGCCAAAAATTATAGGCTCTGTGACTTCCCTACATGCACTTAACTCTGGGCCGTTGCATAGTCCGTTCTCTCTGCCTGGAATGCCCTTCTTCCATCATCACCATCCTGCACTTGGCACAGCTTCAACCTCCCTTTGTCCCAGAAACTATCTGACTCTGCTCCACATTACCCCACAGCCTTCCCCTGGCATTGCTTGATGTAGACACGGGATAAGGGGAAAGGCACATGGGAGGAGCAAGCAAGACACGAGAAACAGAGCCTTTGGCTGTCTAGCTGCAGACCACCCACCTGATGGGAAAACCACAAAGAAAGTAAACACTAGCATGCATCCTGTGATTCAATGACAGAGTCTCAGAACTCCTCCTGCCCACCAGGAGGCCAAAGCGAATTGCCACTACTTTATTGATGCCTTCCAAGATCATTTCTTTCTCTGCTACACTATATTCACAGATCATCCTTTCTTAGAAGACTTTTTACTTTAACCGGGAAACATGTATTGGGAGACTGAATTCAATTCCAGGCAAAATTTTTTTTTTATTTTTATTTGTTATTAAATCATAGCTGTGTACATTAATGTGATTGTGGGGCACCATACACTGGTTTCATAGACCATTCGACACATTTTCATCACACTGGTTAACATAGCCTTCCAGGCACCCTCTCTGTTAATGTGCTAAGACATTTACATTCCACATTTACTAAGTTTCACATATACCCTTGCAAGATGCACCACAGGTGTAATCCCACCAATCCCTCTCCCTCTGCCTACCTCCCCTCTCCCTCCCCTCCCTTTTCCCCTTCCCCCTATTCTTAGGTT
>CAUYPK010069055.1:0-47188 GCA_963574355.1 Loris lydekkerianus
TAAATGTCTTGGAATGGTAACTGGGAAAATGCCAGGAAGGCTATGTAAACTATTGTGATGAAAATGTGTCAAATGGTCTGTGAAGCTAGTGTATGATGCCCCATGATCATATCAATGTACGCAGCTATGATTTAATAAAAAAAAAAAAAAAAGAACATTGTAAGTAAAGCAAGCAGACAGCCCTCAGAATGGGAGAAAATATTTGCAGGTTGTACCTCCTACCTCCGATAAAGTTCTAATAACCAGAATCCACAGAGAACTCAAACATATTAGCAAGAAAAGAACATATGATCCCATCTCAGGGTGGGCAAAGGACTTGAAGAGAAACTTCTCTAAAGAAGACAGACCCACGATCTACAGACACATGAAAAAAAGCTCATCATCCTTAATCATCAGAGAAATGCAAATCAAAACTACTTTGAGATATCACCTAACCCCAATAAGAGTAGCCCACATCACAAAATCACAAAACCAGAGATGTTGGTGCGGATGTGGAGACAAGGGCACACTTCTACACTGCTGGTGGGAATGCCCACTAATATGTTCCTTCTGGAAGGATGTTTGGAGAATACTTAGAGACCTAAAAATAGACCTGTCATTTGAGCCTATAATTCCTTTACTAGGTTTATACCTAAAAGAACAAAAATCACAATATAACAAAGACATCTGTACCAGAATGTTTATTCCAGCCCAATTCATAATTGCTAAGTCATGGAAGAAGCCCAAGTGCCCATCGACCCACGAATGGACTAGCCAACTGTGGTACATGTATACCATGGAATATTATGCAGCCTTAAAGAAAGATAGAGACTTTAGCACTTTCATGTTTACATGAATGGAGCTGGAACATATTCTTCTTAGCAAAGTATCTCAGGAATAGAAGAAAAAGTATCCAATGTACTCAGCCATACTATGAAGCTAATTTATAGGTTTCACATGAAGGCTATAACTCAACTATAGCACAAGACTATGAGGAAAGGGCCAAAGAGGGGAGAGGGGAGGGGAGGGTGAAGGGAGGGTAATGGGTGAGACCACACCTATACTGCATCTTAGAATGGGTACAGGCAAAACTTACTAAAGGCAGAATACAAATGTCTACATACAACAACTAAGAAAATGCCATGAAGGCTATGTTGAACAGTTTGATGAGAATATTTCAGATTGTATATGAAACCAGCACATTGTACCCCTTGATTGCGCTAATGTACACAGCTATGATTTAACAATTAAAAAAAAAAATAGATGAAGGAACCCCCCCCCAAAAAAAAAGACTGAGATGGAAACTAGTAGTAATGAGCATAAGATGGAAAGTAAAACCAGCTGCAAAAGGCTTGGAAACCAGGTAAGCCAATCAGTGTGATCAGAGGGTCAGGGAGCCTGAGAGAGAACCACAGGAAGGAGAAATCCAATTGGCCATATGTCTATTATAACTGGAAGTCTGGATGACAGGGTGAAAAGAAAAAGTCACCAGTGCTTTTCAGTCCCGTCCAAAGGACAGAACATTGCTTTTACACTTTCTTCCTTACACTAAGAGTGTTCAACTTTGGATGAAATAGTTCTTAAAGTCAATGAATTCCTTTTTATCTTATGTGCTGCTCACCAAGTAACCCTATGGACAAAAATGTTTTTGTTTTTTTTTTTCCTTTTTTGTTTTGTAGCTCCTTTTGGGGTGAGAAGGGATATTTTGGCTTTTTGTTCAACTTAAGGGACTACTCCTCCAATCTTACTGTATTAGCTATCTATTGCTGTGTGACAAATTATTCCAAAATTTAGTAGCATCAAACAACAAGTATTTATTATTTTATATGTTGTATGCATATGGAATTTGGACACAGCTTGACTGGGCCCTCTGTCAGGGTATCTCACAGGCTGAAATTAATATACAGTGACTATGTTTAATACCAATGTATTATTAAACATATACTTGAAAATTGTTAATAGAATAGATTTTAAGTATCCTCACCACAAATAAATGTATGTGAGGTAATGTATATATGTATTTTTTTAAATAAAAATAATTGCATTTATTTATATTTGCTTTTGAAAAACAGGCTCCACTGCTGGAAATAAATTTTTTTTAAGTGGGCGGTGCCTGTGGCTCATTGGACTAGGGTGCTGGCCCCATATGCCAGAGGTGGTGGGTTCAAACCCAGCCCCGGCCAAAAAAACAAACAAACAAAAAAAAACCTACAAAAAAAAATTTTTTTTAAGTGCTTCTAATTTACTTTATTTTTAAATTATTTTTTATTTGGGAGGATTCATTGAGGGTCTGATGAATTAGGTTACACTGATTGCATTTGTTAGGAAAAGTCCCTCTTCTACTTGTGTCCTGCCCCCATGGTGTGCTATACATTGTGTCCCCCTATCCCGTTCCTCCTCCTCTTTCTACCCTCCCTCATTCAGGTAATGTATATACTAAATAGTTTGATTTAGCCATTACACATTGTATATATACAGTAGAAACCTCTGCAAGTTGACCACCAAAGGGATTGTAACAAACTGGTCAGCATACAGAATGGTCAACATAAGGAACTAAACCTTCTCTACTGATATGGACATGTGCTGCATGTCCTGTCTATGAAAATTAG
Organism: Loris lydekkerianus; assembly: GCA_963574355.1. Taxonomy (NCBI): domain Eukaryota; kingdom Metazoa; phylum Chordata; class Mammalia; order Primates; family Lorisidae; genus Loris; species Loris lydekkerianus. The sequence goes on from CAUYPK010069055.1 coordinate 2,589, forward strand.
TCAGCCTTAGGACGTGGTTAAAGTAGGGAGGCAGACAACGATGGAAGTTTTCCACTCTGTTTAAAAATATCAGGCCTTGTGCCCATAGCTCAGTGTTTAGGATGCTGGGGTTGAACCTGGCCCAGGTCTGGTAAACAACAATGATAACAACAACAACAACAAAAATAGCCGGGCATTGTGGTGGGCACCTGTGGTCCCAGCTACTTGGGAGACTGAGGCAAGAGAATTGCTTGAACCCAAGAATTTGAGGTTGCTGTGAGCTGTGACGCCATAGCACTCTACCGAGGGAAACATAGTGAGACTCTGTCTCAAAAAAATAAAATAAAAACATCGTGCTGTATATCATAGATGTATACACATATGTAATTTTTATTTGTTCATTAAAAAAACTTCAAAAGATACAGTTGGTGGCTACAAGGTTCAATTCAAGGGTCATCTGGGCAGGATCAACTTCGAAGCTCACTCAATGGTTGCTGACAGGACTCAGTTCTCGTCTGCCTATTGGGCTGAAGGCCTTAGATTCTTGCTAGATGTTGGCCATAGACTGCCCTCACTTTCTTGCCTTGTGGAAGCAAATAAGCAAGAAGAACCTAAGGGAGAAATTACAAGCAAGAGAGAAGTCCCAGTCTTTTTCTTTTGTTGCCTAATAATGGAAGTGATAACGCATCACTTTTGCTATATTCTGTTCATTTAAAGAAAGCCCCAAGGCTCAGCCCACCCTCAGGGAGAGGATTTTACAAGGACATGAAATAAAGATCACTGGGGCCATGCCAAAAGCTGACTATCACACTTATCTTTCTACAAACTATGTAGCAAAGCTAGGAGTTCATCATGATTACTGAAACTAATATAGATGGCTATGTAAAAATAACTGAAGCCTTCTTTATTTTTTCAAAGATCCTCTCTGTAACCAAAATATTTAGCTGCTTGTTTTTTAATAAATGAATCATAGAAAGTGATTCACTCCTTCTGCTTTTGTTTAGAGCAATTGCAAAAGGGCACCAGACTATAGTCCTACTCTTTCTATGCAGCCTGACGGAGCACTTTCTTTGAGTAGTCTACTTCTGAGTAGGCCCAAGGGAATAATGTAAGCCAGCGTCCCTTGACATATGGTTTTCAAAGTATATTTACAATCCATGTGCTCAACAACCTTGATATTTGGCAGAGGTCTCTGAGCAAATGATGGAAATATTTTATCTCATTTAAGCCAACTCCCTTGTGTTGATATTTCAACTTAGAGTAAAGGGGTGAATTTAGGGGATGAGGAAAGAATGCAGCCAGAAAGGACTGGGAGGGGAGTGGCAAAGAAGCAGAGACATTTTTTTGCTAAGTCTTAAGCTTTATAAAGAACAAGGGCTTAGTTCTGAGAGAAAGCTTCAGTGGCAAACTTAATCACTTGGGGCTTCAATACAAAATTTGTGTTTAACCCAGAATAATTCAAGTGGAGAAAGCAAGAGATACATTCAACTTGTGCCTTTTTTTAATGAGAGACTGAGGACAAAGGTATCCGTCTTGAATGTTCATGTGTGAATGCCTTGGCATTTTGGTAGAGGAATAGAACTTGGTGTGCGTGTTTCTGTTCCATTACCACTAACAGTCACTAGTCAGAGCTATTGACTTAAGCAATTCGTAGAGCTTAAGCTTTAAGAAAAGATGTCATTTCCTTTGACTTCCATTTTGTGAAAAATAAGGGTAGTAATGTTATGTACTTGGGCTAGTTATTTGGTAGATAATCAAAATTTTAAGCTATACAAATCCTCAAAGAGTGCTACGAAAAGGACTAAGAAAGGTTAAAGGGATTATATGGAGTGAGCTGGTTGAAGATCTGCTCACTAAATTAGTAAACTAATAATTATTAATAATTAGTAAACTAATTTATTGTAAATGCTAATTTTGTTACGGGAAGCTTTATGACGGCCACTTTTTTATTAACCCCCATGTAATAATAGTCCTTGTCTAGACTGTATGAACTGTCCATTACATTTTTGTATCAGTTCTTTTGCACCAGGCTTTGTCCTGGTTGTTGTGTTGGAGGTAGAAGTATCTTAAAAGATTTTGAGTGGTGGTGCCTGTGGCTCAGTGAGTAGGGCTCTGGCCCCATATACTGAGGGTGGCAGGTTCAAACCTGACCCCGGCCAAATTGCAACAACAACAACAAAAAATAGCCGGGTGTTGTGGCAGGCACCTGTAGTCCCAGCTACTTGGATGGCTGAGGCAAGAGAATTGCCTAAGCCCAAGAGCTGGAGGTTGCTGTGAGCTGTGTGATGTCACCGCACTCTAGCGAGGGCTACAAAGTAAGATTCTGTCTCTAAAAAAAAAATAAAAATAAGAGGATTTTGGCTAGCTTGGAAAGTGTGAAATTAGGCTATGATGTAGAACTAAGAGCAAGGATTCTGAAAACAAATATAGTTGGGTTAAAGTTCTAACTTAGCCACTTACTAGTAGTATAGCCATGAACATATTTTTTTTAACTTCTTTTATCCTCAGTTTCCTCAGCCCTGAAACGAATATAATAGCCGTGATTACCTGAAAGGATTATTGTTAGAATAAGATAAATTGATAATAAAGCTTTGAGTATATTGAATGTTAGTTATCCTCCTGTGTTTCCAGTCTAGACTCTTTGTTCATTCTTTTTTGTTTGTTTGTTTGTTTGTTTGATTTTTTTGAGACAGAGCCTCAAGCTGTTGCCTGGGTAGAGTGCCCTGGCCTCACAGCTCACAGCAACCTCTAACTCCTGGCCTAAGTGATTCTCTTGCCTCAGCCTCCCAAGTAGTTGGGACTACAGGCGCCCACCACAACACCCAGCTATTTTTTGGTTGTAGTTGTGATTGTTGTTTGGCAGGCCCGGGCTGGATTCAAACCTGCCAGCTTCTGGTGTATGTGGCTGGTGCCTTAGCCGCTTGAGCAACAGGTGCCGAGCCATCTTTGTTCATTCTTGCCTCAATGTCTTCTTCTATAAAATAAGCCTTTTATTATATACTCTGACAATATAACAGTCTTGTCAGGAGACTCAAATAAAAATCACTCAGGCTTTTAAGGGGCTTTACAAATGTATGTGTGTATTAAATAAGATTTATTTTCCAAGGTCAGGTACAGGGCAGTGTAAAGTCCATGGACTAAGAAACATTGGGCGAGTCTGAGAGAGATCTCACAGCCTGAAAAACTGAGCATAGGGTGGTCTTTGGAATCTGAGAAGGGACTATATTTCCTATTTACAGCGTTTCTTAGACTCTGCTTTCTTGTTTGTGATAAAAGAATAAAAAGCATGTTTTATGAAGTTACTGGGAAGATAAAGGAGAGCACATATTTAAAGGATATGGCATACAGTGAACAGTCAATGAAAGTCATCTTATTTGATGAAAAGAAGAGGAAAAAGCAAGACATGGAGGGAATACCATGGGAAAAGAGCATCAAACCCCAATGTGGAGGCCAATTTACACAAACCCCAGTGGTGCAATTCACATCTCCCCAGAGCCGTGGGACATCCTGGGTGTATGTGTCGGACATCCTCCTCAGTTATGCTACTTTTCATCTCTATTCACCTTATGTCTGCCTGTTGTCTCTTCCCATAGCTGTGTGCTTATGAGCAGGAGGAGTTGGATGGTTAACTTGCCCAGAATCAGTCCTGGCATCAGAGGGAAGTAGAGATACAGATTTTCTCTCTGGTGGTCCTACTGGCTGGATGTCATTAAGTTTTGTGAGTGAGGGTATGTAATACTTTATTACTTATTATTGAAATTATTACTCATTTTTGTGACTAGACAGTCACCTTCTTTGCTTCTATAGGTTATCAGTTTTAATTCTGGTCATCTCTGAGCAGAGTCCAAGTGCCTCACTGATTTTTTTCTTAGACTTTCTTTGCTTTCCTTTCTTCAATGTTTAGAGCACATCAAACGTTTTAAATGCCACCTGATATAATTCATCCTACATATCATCTCCAAAGTGGGCCATTGTTTTATAATGCTGTTTGTGAAGCCAATTGCTTTGCTGTGTGCCCAGCTCCCCAAACAGAATGTGTAGCTCTGTATTTCCCCTTGTGTTGTCTTTGGTTTACATGCCCTTGAGTTGTGCTGTGAGAATGTATCCCTTTGATGCCCTTTGAAGTTAAGTCAGAGGAGGAAAAATGAAAGGATGTTCTTACCTATCATTAGACCTGAAGACAGCTTGTTTTTCTGTTTCTAAGAGCTATAAGTAACTATGAACATCAATGGTAATTGAAAAGAAACAAAAAATTAATAGCCAGAAGCACATTCATGGGTCAAGGAATGATTTATTTGGAGGAAAGGTTAATTAAATTGGATGAATATGTGATAAAGACATCTCAAGGAGACATTTTAATTGGCAGTCATATCACTAGTGAGGAGGAAAGAGGGAAGTGTGCTAATTCAGAGGATTTCCACTTGGAGTTTTGGGTGTGTTGAACTCTGACGCATGCTAATGAGGTTGAGAGAAAGAGATGTGGTTTCCTGAAGGTCTTTGTAGGGAGAAGTGGTGACATTCTGGCTGCTGGACAACAGCTTATCCACCGTGACATGGGCTATATTTCTCATTTCTTCCATTGCCTATCAAAATTCATTTTAAAATAGAAAAATATGCTAGAATTCTATTATGGATTAAAATGACTACATTTGTCATTTTTTGTTTTTATCACAGAAGAAAGGCTTAATACCCATTAAGGGAATTTTAGCAATAAAGGATGTGCTTGGACATGGGAGTCAATTTATTTATTTATTTTTTTTATTAAATCATAACTGTGTACATTAATGCGATCATGGGGCACCATACACTGGTTTTATATACCATTTGACATATTTTGATCACTCTGGTTAACATAGTTAGGGTTAACATAGCCTTCCTGGCATAGCCTTCCTGGCATTTTCTTAGTTATTGTGTTAAGACATTTATATTCTACATTTACTAAGTTTCACATATACCCTTTTAAGATGCACCCGTAGGTGTAATCCCAACAATCACCCTCCTCCTGCCCATCCTCCTCCCTTTCCTTCCTCTCCCCCTTCCCCATATTCTTGGGTTATAATTGGGCTATAGCTTTCATATGAAAGCTATAAATTAGTTTCATAGTAGGGCTGAGTACATTGGATACTTTTTCTTCCATTCTTGAAATACTTTATTAAAAAGAGTATGTTTCAGCTCCATCCATGTAAACATGAAAGAGGTAAAGTCTCCATCTTTCTTAAGGCTGCATAATATTCCATGGTGTACATATGCCACAATTTATTAATCCATTCGTAGATTGATGGGCACTTGGGCTTTTTACATGACTTAGCAATTATGAATTGGGCTGCAAGAAACATTCTAGTACAAATACCTTTTTTATAATGTGATGTTTGGTCTTCTGGGTATATACCTAGTAGAGGAATTGTAGGATCAAATGACAGATCTATTTTTAGATCTCTAAGTGTTCTCCAAACATCTTTCCAAAAAGAATATATTAACTTGTATCCCCACCACCAGTGTAGAAGTGTTCCCTTTTCTCCACATCCACGCCAACATCACTGGTCTTGGGATTTTGTGATATGGGCTAATCTTACTGGAGTTAGGTGGTATCTCAAAGTAGTTTTGATTTACATTTATCTGATGATTAAGGATGATGAGCATTTTTTGATATGTCTGTAGGCTGCGCACCTGTCTTCTTCAGAGAAGTTTCTCTTCAAGTCCCATGCCCAGCCTTTTATGGGATCACTTGTTCTTTTCTTGCTTATACGTTTGAGTTCTCTGTGAATTCTGGTTTTTAAACCTTTGTTGGAGACATAACCTACAAATATCTTCTCCCATTCTAAAGACTGTTTGCTCGCTTTACTTACTGTGTTCTTGGCTGTGCAGAAGCTTTTTAGTTTGATCAGGTCCCAGTAGTGTATTTTTGAAGATGCTTCAATTGCCCGGGGGTCCTCCTCATAAAATATTCACCCAGACTGATTTCTTCAAGAATTTTCCCTGCACTTTCTTCTAGTATTTTTATAGTTTCATGTCTTAAGTTTAAATCTTTAATCCAGTGAGAATCTATCTTAGTTAATGGTGAAAGGTGTGGGTCCAGTTTCAGTCTTCTGCAGGTTGCCAGCTAGTTCACTCAGCACCATTTGTTAAATAGGGAATCTTTTCCCCACTGAATGTTTTTAATTGGCTTGTCAAACATCAAATAACAGGAAGTAGCTGGGTTCATCTCTTGGTTCTCTATTCTGTTCCAGACATCTACCTGTCTGTTTTAGTGCCAGTACCATGCTGTTTTGATCACTATCAATTTATAGTATATTCTGAGTTCTGGTAGCGTGATTCCTCCTGCTTTGTTTTTATTTCTAAATAATATCTTGACTATTTGAGTTTTTTTCTGATTCCATATAAAAAGAAGTATTATTTTTTCAAGATCTTTAAAGTATGACAGTGGACCTTTAATAGGGATTGCATTAAAATTGTATATTGCTTTGGACAGTATGGACAATTTAACAATGTTGATCTTCCCAGCCATGAACATGATAAGTTTTTCCATTTGTTCACATTTTTAGCTATTTCTTTTCTTAGAATTTCATAGTTCTCTTTATAGAGATCTTTCATGCTCTCTGTTAGATAAACTCCCAAATATTTCATCTTCTTTGGCACTACTGTGAATAGAATAGAGTCCTTAACTGTTTATTCAGCTTGACTATTGTTGGTATATATAAAGGCTATCGATTTATGAATGTTGATTTTGTAACCTGAGACACTGCTGTATTCCTTCATCACTTCTAAGAGTTTTGTAGTAGAGTCCCTAGTGTTTTCCAGATATACAATCATATCATATGCGAAGAGTGAAAGTTTGATCTCTTCTGACCCTATATGGATACCCTTGATCGCCTTTTCTTCCCTAATTGCGATGACTAAAACTTCCATTATGATATTAAAGAGCAGTGGAGACAATGGGCAACCTTGCCTGGTTCATGATCTGAATGGAAATAATTTCAATTTAACTCCATTCCATACAATATTGGCTGTGGGTTTGCTGTAGATGGCCTATATTAGTTTAAGAAATGTCCCTTCTATACCAATTTTCTTAAGTGTTCTGATAATGAAGGGATGCTGGATATTATCAAAAGCTTTTTCTGCATCAATTGAGGGAATCATATGGTCTTTGCTTTTTAATTTGTATATGTACTGAATTTATATTTATAGATTTACGTATATTGAACCAGCCTTGAGATCCTGGGATAAAACCGAATTGGTCATGATGTATAATTTGTTTGATGTGTTGCTGGATTGTGTTTGTTAGGATCTTGTTGAATATTTTTGCATCTATATTCATTAGTAATATTGGTCTGTAATTTTCTTTTCTTGTTAGGTCTTTTCCTGGTTTTGGGATCAGGGTGGTCTTTGCTTCACAGAACATGTTGGGTTGATTTATTGATCTGTTGTATAATTTCGATTTCATTTAATTCTGCTTTAATAGTGGTTATTTGTTTTCTTCTACTGGGTTTGGGGTTGGAATGTTCTTCCTTTTCCAGTTGCTTGACATGTCCTATTAAGTTGTTATCTTCCTTTCTTTCCATTCTCTTGAGGAAGGCTTGCAGTGCTATAAATTTCCCTCTTAGGACTGCCTTTGCAGTATCCCAGAGGTTCTGAAAATTCATTTCTTCATTGTCATTTTGTTCCAAAAATTTGGCAATTTCCATCTCAATCTCATTTCTGACCCAGCTATCATTCAGCATAAGGTTGTTTAACTTCCATGTTTTTGTATGAGTGTGCAGATTCCTGTTGTTACTGAGCTCAACTTTTATTCCATGGTGGTCTGAGAAGATGCAAGGAATAATTTCTACTCCTTTAAATTTACTGAGGTTAGACTTGTGACCTAAGATGTGATCGATGTTGGAGTATGTTCCGTGGGCTGATGAGAATTATGTGTATTCAGTTTTGTTGGGATGAAATGTTTTGTAGATGTCTGCTAAATCCAAATGTTGAATGCTTAGGTTTAAATCTAAAATTTCTTTCCTCAGCTTCTTACTGGAGGATCTATCCAACACTGCCAAAGGAGTGTTAAAATCTCCAACTATTATGGAGCTGGAGGAAATCAGGTTGCTCATGTCTGTTAGAGTTTCTCTTATAAATTGAGGTGTATTCTTGTTTGGTGCATAAATATTAATAATTGAAATCTCATCATATTGAGTATTACCCTTAACAAATATGAAGTGACCATTCTTGTCCTTCCTTAGTTTTGTTGGTTTAAAGCTTATTGTATCTGCAAATAGAATTGCAACACCTGCTTTTTTCTGATTTCCCTTTGCCTGAAATATGGACAACCATCCTTTCATCCTGAGTCTATATTTATCCTTAAAGGTAAGATGTAACTCTTGTATGCAGCAAATAAGTGGCCTGAGTTTTTGTATACAGTCAGCTAACCTGTGCCTCTTTAGAGGACAGTTTAAGCTGTTCACATTAATGGAGAATATTGATAAGTCTAGTAAAATTCTGGGTATTGCATTTTCAAAAGTCCAGTGGACATTTTTCATCTTTTTGCCACTATGGAAGTTGGAGTTTGATCAAAAGTTTCTGAGTGAGTTTATTTTTGTGTTAGAGGATTGGGCTGGTCATTATGGATGATAGATCAGAGAATATCCTGCAGAGCTGGTTTTGTTATGGAAAATTTCTTCAATATATGAATGTCATTAAAGTATTTAATTTTTCCATCATAAATGAAACTCAGTTTAGCTGGATACAGGATCTGGTGTTGAAAGTTACTATGTTTTAGAGATTAAAAGTCGATGACCACCCTCTTCTGGCTTGAAAAGTTTCATCAGAGAAATCTGCAGTCATTCTAATATTCTTCCCTTTGTAGGTTATGGTTTCCTTATGTCTGGCTGCTTTCAGAGTTTTCTCCTTCATATAAACTTTAGTGAAGTTAGTTATGATGTGCCTGGGTGATGTCTTATTTGGGTTGAGTTGTGCTGGGGTTCTGAAATGGTCTGCTATCTGAATTTGAGAATCTTTTGGCATGTCTGGAAAGTTCTCTTTCATAATTTCATGGTGAAGGGCCTCTGTGCCTTGCAAAGCCATTTCATTGCTTTCAGGGATTCCAATGAGGCGGATATTAGGCATCTTCGAATTATTCCAGAGCTCTCTGAAAGAATGATCCATTTTTGCTCTCCATTTCTCTTCCTCTTTGAGAGTTTGGAGCATTCAAAAGCTTTGTTTTCAATGTGAGAAATCCTTTCTTCTGCTTGCTCCACTCTGTTACTGATGGATTCTATTGTATTTTTCAGATGTTTGGGGCTGCAAATTCTTGCTTTAATGTGTCAAAATCTTTGGTGGTTTTGTCTTTAAATTTGCCGAATTCTTGAGACAACTTTTGAATGGTTCCTCTCATTTCTAATTCCAACTTTTCCTCCATTCTATTAATGTTGTTTGCAATCTAAATTCTGATTTCAATTTCTGACACCTTGGCCATCTGCTTATGAATGGTATCTTCAGTTACATCTGCCATATCTTTCCTTTGGGGGGTTAATCTACTCTGGTTATTCATGTTACCAGAGTTTTTCTGCTGTTTCCACACCATGATTATTGTACACCATTTGATAAGATGAGTGGATAAAGAAAAGTTGGGTTCAGGGTTCCAGGAGTAGTGATTAACCATCCTCTTGCCCAAAAGCTCTGACTAATGTCTGTATCTTTTCCCCTGGAGCTTTGCTGAGGACCCATACAGTGCTATGGCCTGAAAAACTGGGGACCTGTTTGGTGTGGATAATTGGCTCTGTCTTGTTTTCAGTTGGTCTCTGTCTGACCCTAGTGAGACAGTTAGTCTGGGTTGAAGTCTCAGCTGTGGAGAAATACCAGCAATTAAGTCACCCCGCTCCCCCACAGGCAACAATTGGAAAAGGAAAATCAAACTTTCCTACAACCACACACCCAGGGAACCACTTGGATAGTCCTCAGGTGATTGGCTCAGTTCAAAAGGTCCAAGTCAATTGTCTTAGTCAGCACCTGTCTCAGGTGGAAGCATTTAAAAAGTTCTCTGGCAACTAGATTGCATGGGTCTGCTGACAATTCAATTATGACTTGCTCCGGTGTTCTGTGAGGTCAGGAGGACCCACCCCACTAATAGAGTAGTCTGGGAAGGTTGATGCCTCTTTCCTCACCTTGCACCTCTGTCACACCCAGTCACTGATAACCCTGCAGGGCTGTGACCCAGTTGTTTCCAATGAGCAGATACTTCAGGGAACAGAAAAACTTTTTGTTTCTGTCCCTGCTAAATTCCCCTGCAGAAGAGAATCTGTTTTGAGTTCACAGAACCTGTGCCTCAGGCCCTGTCTGTGCCATTGTCTGGTCCTCAGCTGTAGTTTGCATTTGCAGCACTGTTACCTATCAGTTCCAACCTCTGCCTGCCCTCCTTTGTTTCAGCTGATGATCCCCTGGGGGCTGGGTGCATCGTAGGTTCAGTAAAGCAGTCCTCTGGGTCAGCCCCGCCCTGGAGTCTCCCGGCTCTGTGTGTGTGTTTTCTAATCCCCATGCTCCACCCAGGGCAGTACCACCTCAGGCAAACCCTTTACTCATGGAGCCTGAATTTCCATCCCAGATTCGTTCTGCCTGGTGGTTGCCGCCTGAGAAGATGCCCAGCTTCCTCTGGTTGCCTGGAGAGACGGGGGTGTGACTTTGGAATATCCAGGGGTGAGCCCTATTGTTGCCAAAAACAGCTGATGCTCTGCCCCCAGGGCACCACCGCTCCTGGTGTGGTTCCCTCTCAGCTGACTTTCCTCTCCTCACTCCCATGCTGCAGAATCAGCACTGACCAGCAGCAGTCCAAGCCCTGTCTACACCTCTTGAGAAAACACCCAAGAATCTGGACTCCTGGGAGACAGGCCTCCAGACCTCAGAGTGAGAGTGGAGGGGAGGGCTGGGAGCTCAGTATTGCAGGTAGAGAATATATACAGTTTTACACAGTTTTATGCCTGGCAGGAGAGCGTCATGGCCATGGCACCCTAGTAGGGGAAGTAGGTCCAGTTTTTAGAGGGTCTCTCCTGTGGAATATAATGGGAGGACTTTTGACCTCTGCTCATTGGTTTACAGGGTACTCCGAGCTATTGTCATGGGGGACGGGACTCCTGTCCACTTGGTGATGGATTTTGTACCTTTTGTTTGTATCCTTGGGGTCACAGCTCGCCTCAACAGGGTTGATGTGTGTTCTTCAACCTTCTCTTTTGGAGCAGCTCTAGTCTGCCAGGTTAATTGCTAAATTTCTGTCCACAAAAAGCTCAGACTCATCTGTAGATTCTTCAAGAGACCCCATTTCCTGTTCCTCTGCTTCCACCACGGTGCGGCCAGCGAGTCCCTCTCTTTATCTCTTTGGGAGTTAATTTATTAACATAACATTTCCACAGAGAAGTAAAACCTTGTTATAAAACCATACATTAGAGATAGTTTTTATAAAATGATAGATCTATGTCTGTCAACAATATGGTTTTATGATACACAGTAAGACTGACGATGTTTTTGAATAAAAACACACATTGAAAAAATACTGTCCAGAATAATGTTGTGGCTTGAATATGGATGGTTTTTATGCACACAAAACTCACATTGAAAAGTGGTTCCTGGAATGGCAATGTTGGGAGATGCACGTAGTGGAAGTTGTGGAAATCATGTGGACAGATTCCGTGGGGATGGCTTGGTAGTAAATGAGTTCCCACTTTGGTGAGACTGAATTAGTTCCTATGAGAATGAATTAGCTCCTGTGAGAGTGGGTTGTTATGAAGCCAGGATGCTCTCTTGGGTTATACTTCTTTGCACACATCCACTTCCTCTTTGACTTTCTCTCATGTTTCAAAGCAGCACCGAGGCCCTCACCAGAAACTGAGCAGCTGCTAGTGCCACACTTATAAACCCCAGCCTGTAGAACTATGTGCCAAATAAACCTCGTTTCTTTATAAATGACCCAGGCTCAGGCATTCAGTTATAGCAATAGTACACCAGAAGGAGACAGAGAGCTTTACAGTTTAAAAATTAATTTTAATACATGTTATTCCATTTACTTTATACAGAATTGCTCTTGCAAAGATGGTGTTATGTTCTATCAATTGTCAGATTATTGCTGCTCACCTCAAAACCTCCGGAGTGTCCCAAGTGTCGCCCCTAATGAGGCATCACAAAATTTTACAAAGAGGCCAACATGTAATTAATATTTTGTCAATAAAGATACATTTAGCTACAATTTCTTGTTTTCACTATATATGTCAACTTTTAGGACACCCTGTACTCTTCATCATGATCCTGAACTGGATTTTGTAAATATTTCCTTTTTGCCAGGAGAGGAGGCTGGGGAGACGCTGGAGAAGAAAGGGGCTTTTTTTCTTGATTTCTGTGTGCTGTTTTGGTTGGCTCATGTGATAAACAGTGACAATAAGTGTTCTAGACACCCAGTGTCACTTCTCTTATTAGCCTTGGTCCACCTGCACCCACCCCAGATTGGATTTTCTGTTTGCCCAGCATGCATTTCCCTGCCCTCCAGCCTCAGTCCAACCACTATAGACCATTTATGGTCCAGCAACCCAGCAAACTTCTCAGAGCTTTCTGTCTACACCTCTTCACAAAGTCTGTAGGCTAGCCTTGGAAACTCTACTTCCACATTCATTTCTTCCTTGGGTATCCTCTCTCCATCTTAACATTCTTTCATCTTTTCTTAGGGGTTAATTCTTCACTTAAAATTAGTAATTCTTTATATTAAGCATTTCCTGTTAAAATTACTGTGCAGTTTCTGCCTTTTGCCTGGACAGAATACATACCTCATGCAGCAGATGCTCTGTGTCTCCTGCCTCCACCCACTGCACACACATCATTCCATGCCATGCCCAAGGCGTTCTACTGCAAACACCTGGGACTCTGTGCTAAGGCTTTGTCTTTGCATTTGCATAAGGCCAGGCCAGGCATACTGTGTAGTTAAATCTTCCGGAGCAGCCTTTAGCCATTGACAGATGGAAGCTGGAGGATGAAAAATCCAGCTTCTTCCTCATTAGGCAACTCACAGTCATATTGTGCAATGACTCCTGGGGTTTCTTAGGAGATGGAACCTCAGTGGTTCATAATGATTACCTGCTCAATAATATATCATTTATCTGCTTCCTTCTGTTTTCAGTCTCACTTTCCCACTCCCCACCCCCATGTTCCCTGAAGTTATCCCCTAAATAAACTATTTCACTAAAATTTTTACTTCAGGATCTGCTTCTAGGGAAACTCAAAACATCTCAGTCTCAGAGATGAGGGAACAAAGAGTGTGAAAACTGTCTTTTCTAAAGCCAAAGAGTCAAGCAGCACATTTCTATACTATTAAGAATAGAGTATGAATGTTTTTGCCACAACAAATAAGTAAGCAAGGAGACGGTTATGTCAATCAGTTATATGTAAGTATTCCACATTGTATAGCAAATCAGCACATTATGATTTAATAAACAATTAAAAAAAAAAAAGAACTCAGTTCATTTTGGCCCAAGCCTCATTCTTCATATTTACTTTAGTGAATATCATTATAAAAATAATTTTAACTACACATATTAGATAAATGTATCCCTATTAGTCTAGTCAAAATATGTAAACCAGAGAGTATGAGTGCTCAGAAATTACCTTATTTATTTTGGGTACTGAAACTGACTTGTTTAAAAGTGAATCTGGATAAATGATTGCCACAGCAGCAACATAGGCAGCATTAAAATAGAGCACCAATTTCTGATAGAAAGCTTTCTCCTCTCATTATTTTGTATATATGTTATTTTATTGTCAGCAGGTACCACTTCTCATATTACAGATTGTTAGTTATTTTCTGTGAATGTGATAAAAACAGCATAGTGCTGCTCTTATGGCTTATATTTGGAGCTGTTGACACATAAAGCCCTTATTTCTGAATACACCAGTCATCTACAACCAATACAAGAAAAATACTAAATTGGTTTTCCTTGGGACACATTGTCTGTAGACTCTGGAGAGAACTTTGTGTCCCAACCTATTGTTCAGAAGACCTACAATTGTGATCTGCTGTGATGATCAACAACTGTTCTTTTCCCAGGCTCAGTCTCATAAAACAGATGCACCAATGCTGTTGTAGGAATAAAATTTTTCACAAGGACATCCCTGAATAAATTGTAGAAATAGAAATGATGCAATGTGGGGGAGCCTATTTTAATCAGAAAATGATATTTTTTAAAAGATCATATTAGCATATTTTAAAAACAGAGAATTATTTGAAATAGGAAGAAAATGGTGCATCTCCCAGAGGAGAGTTGATTCTGATGCACATTATATACCTTAAAATTACATGTGCATTCCTTCCTGCTTAAGATCTACTACAGCCGGTGCTGGTTCCTTCATCGTCTTGACTAGACCAGTAGTCCTCAAACTTTAGCTGGCATCAGAACCTTCACAGATTGCTGAGTCCCACCCTCCAGACTCTGGTTCTGGAGGTCTAGGGTCAGTCTGAGAGTCTGCAAGTCTAACAAGTTCTGGTGCTGCTGCTGTTGGGTAGGGAACTGCATTTGGAGAACTGCTACTCTACAGCAGTATTTTCTTAACCCTTGGGGTATACTAAAGTTACCTGGGGAGTTTGTAAACATTTCCAAAGCTTGAGTTGGGTCCCATCCAGGTTGGGTCCCACCCCAGACAAACTCAATCAGAATCTTTGAGGACAGGAGCCAGGAATCTGTTTTTTAAAAGCTAAAGGCAAGAATCAGATCAGTGCTTGTCTCAGTGTTTCTGACTATATACAGGTTACCTGAGAATCTTGTTAAAATGCAGGTTCTGATTTAGGAGCTATGGAGTATGGTCTAAAACTTTGCATTTTGAACAAGCTCCCAGATGAGGCTGCTGCTGCTGCACCACAGACCATACTTAGGAAACCAAGAATCAGAAATGCTGCCTTCTTTATCCCTTTTAGGTAGATATGTTTTTTGCATAAGTTAGCTAGAGATACACTAAGTGATTCTGGTCTGGTGCTCAAATACCTTTTGGGTACTCGAACCTGGAGTTGACGGTTTGATCTCGTTCTGTAGGTTTTCTGAGTAGAGCAGGAGGAACTCTCTTGACTCATTTTAGGCAACAGGTTACCATGGCAACTTCCAGACATCTCTGTGTCAATCTGAGGGCTCCTGGACACCCTGCCAATCATAGCAAGGGGTCCCAAAGATGATCAGAGCACTGGCCACATGGCTGCTGCCCCTGCTCTGTTTCCCGGGAGGTGTGGCAGGGTCTTATTCCTTAGCAACATTTAACATTGATCTCCACCCTGAATGTGAGCTAATTCTTCCTTAAGACAAATAAATCATAGTGAAGAATAAAGCTACCAGCTGGAGTTCAAGGGTCAGCATTGGTTTAAAAAAAATTACCACTGAAAGCAAGAGTGCCAAAAGTTTAGGGTACTTTTTACCGGAAAGGGAATTCTTAAATGAAAATAGTTCCTTCAAGTTAGTATATTGGTTCTTTACAAAAATAAAAAGCACAGACACACTTTGAAGTCTCACTTCCTCACATTTTAACCTTTATTGTACTCAAATATATCACATATGTATGTTCTATTTTTATCAGGCCAACTGTGAAAATACCCAGAGGCTTAGCCTCAGCATCCAATTCCATCTCGTTCCAGCTTCTCCACAGGGGAAAAACCTAGGCTCGAAGGAAATAGTCTAAAAAGACATAGTTTTCCCCTTAGGATGTGTTTTTCCAACCCAGCTTTTTTTTTTTTTTTTTTTTTTTCTAGAATGTACAGCTTATTGAATTCCCTAGAATAACAGGCGTGGAGGTGTGGGTCTGTCTCTGCCTTGCTGGCTGTCCTCGCCTCTTTTATAAGCTCTTTATTCAGGGCTCCGTTGAATGACACAACCAAAGAAACAGGTTTTCAGGACACAAGCTGCAGGGAGTGACATTTAGCTGATTCCCTCTGGTGGGACCTACTCACTCGATGGGATACCAGAGGACGCTTTGAAGGCATCGTGTGAAGTATGGGCATTTCATCAGCTCCACTTAAAGCCAGAGGCACTACGGGCAGGAGGGCAAGACCGTTTGCTACCGAGGAAGTTCTGAGGGTATTGCTGATAGTCCTTGGGTGTTCTGTGGCCTGGGGTGCTGGGTGTGACATAGAAATATATATATGTGTGTGTGATTTCTGAAGCAGCAGCAAATCTCCATAGGGAAACTATATGCGAGAAAAATGGTGTGTGTCATGGAATATATTCAGGAGAGTGAATACATTTCCTGTATCTTTCTGGAATTGTAAAGAGTTTAAAATGAGACTTCACTAAAATTTAGATCAACATATCAGAAGCCATAGTACAGGCTGGAGATAGGTGGCTGGGAGCAGAGCCCGCCCAGTTTCCCACTCTGGTGCCTCCTCAACAACTTTTTTTAAAAAAGGTAACTGTTGTTGGATTGTTAACACTGGGATGAACAGACTATAGCGGGCACCGCGTGAAAGCCAGATTACGACCTAAACAGAGAAGATGTGAAATGTAGCCTGGGACACCGAGGGAACGGTGTAGGAGGAAACAGGAGGTCGGGATGAAGAAAAGGAGAGAGCAGAGAAGACATTAGGGAGAGGAAGGCACTAGGGAGAATCTGGGGAAGAGGAGTGCTGGGGCAAGGGGCACTGGAGGAACTGGGAAGGGAAGGGGAGATGAGAGGAGGTTGGAAAAAGGAGAGGAGGATGTGGGTGGAAGGCCGAGGGAGCTGAACTGACATTTGCTTAGCGCTCATTATATGACAGACAGTGTGGCTTTCGCATACATTACTTCATTAAATCTCACAGAGACTCTTAAAATTAGATATATTTTAGTCCTGGATGTTAGATGAAGAAATCAAGGCTCAGAAGCATTAAATAACAGAACAAGGAAAAAATGTTTGGAAGCAAACCTTCCTTTGTGTCCCTCCAAAACACAGTCCTCCTATTCTTTTCTCAACATTGTATTTATTTGGGCTATTTGCCTTTTTTTTTTTTTTTTTTTAAATTGGCAAAGGAAAGCCTTTTGGAAGGGACTTTAGTATAGCCTTTATATATGCTGAGGCTCTATTTTCAGAGACGGGGGTGATCTGAGAGAAGACTACGTTTGGAACATCACAAGCTTAAAAAAACAAGACATAAAAGCAATGTCTTAAAAAGAGGGACTTAGAAAATAAGCTATGTACTCCATGAGAAAAAGTACCTTTAACAAGAACTACTTGCAGCAGCTCGCTTCATTGTTGTGGATAAAATTGTAACCTTGACATTAGCATTTCCGTTTCACATAGGGACCATCCACAGCAATTGTCATTCTCCAGTATAACCAAACAGTTATCTTGCTTCACATTCAAATATGATTTCTCCCTACTTAGAAGGAACTAATTTATGAGTCTTCAAAAGGCATTTTCATTTTCTTTTTCCTTCTAGAAAATCCTAATGAAATGAGAAAACAAGGATCCACAACAAATCAAGAGGTGCCGGTGGTGCGTGGCACACAGCAGACAGCAGCCATTTTTACCTGAAGTAATGAATGCATGTTCAAAGCTCTCTTGGAGAGAAGTGATCAATCACTTGGATGAAAAAAATTGTTGATGCGTTAGAAACTGTACAGAAGCAGTATCGCACAAACTTGTTGGTTTTAATTGGTTTGGTTCTACCTGGTCCATCTAGAGAAATAAATTATTATCTAAGGGATGGCTACACTATGTAGGACAATATTTCTACAGTTTTTTTGTTGGAACATTATTATTAGGATCATTTGAGGACCCAGCTCATATCATAAGGGTTAAAGCCTTAAAAAATCTCTATTTTAATAAGATTCCCCAGAAATGCATTATTTCAACTAAAGTTGGAGGACTACTGATTTAGGGGTTAGCCAGACTTCTTTATTTTATAGTCACAGAGTCAGGGCTGTCGCTGATAAAATTTAGATGATGGTCCACTTACGTATAAATTATCTAGGATTCACACTTGGGCTTGTGTAGATTTTAGTAAATGTTTCTCAATCCTTTATGTAAGCTACCCAGGGAGTTTACTAAATGGTAGATTTTCAGGCCCCATCCAAAGGGATCATCTGGAAGTCAGATTCTCTGCATTTTAAACATGTGCCTTGAGTGGTTGTGATGTAAGCATTCTGCTGACCTCACACCCCATGCAGAGCCCTTCTGGAAAACAATGTTCTTGTCAAATAGTCATGCATCCTCTAAGAAGATACCTCCTCTACTGGGAATAAATAATAAATTCCATTTGTCAGTAGCTTTAATTGTCAGAAATTTCTTCTCACTGAATTAATATAAAGTTTTATGTAATCTACTATGGTTCTCTCAATTACAATGGCATAGAAATTTCACTTCTCAATGTAAGTTTTAAGAAAATAATCCTGACTGACCAAAAATATAACTGCTTCTGTTCCCTTTGGATCCCTGGCTTGCTCTCTAGCAGAGGGTGAGTAGGAGAAGAGAATAGAGGGATCCAAATATACATCCTGATGAGAAGGCAAGGGCCTCCACTATTTGCATAGCAGCAACGCTTGCCCAATCCAACATCCAGGAAAATGTGGATTTCTCACTTCCTAGAATAATATCATAACACACATAAACAAAGCAAAACAAAACCATATCCTTCTGCACTACTCGGGGTGTGGGAAAATCCTGTTTATCGGAGTGATGAAGAGAAAATCAGCCAATAAAGAATAAAGTGGGTGGCTCAGATGAGGCAGGGGCCCTCACGGGTGCCTTCAGAAGGAACCCTCTCTTATTCCAGGTGCCTGCTCACTTTGGTCCAGCTGCCGCTGAAGGCAGATCAGAGAGCTGGTTCTTATTCTGAGTAGATACAGAGCAAGTGATGGATAAGAATTTATGGGCACGTTTCCAGCTATGTCACCGGGACCTCCCCAGACCCTTGGAGCTTAGCTAATTCATTTCATTCATTCTGTTACTTTGAAAGAACTCAAATATTTTGTTTACTAATTTTGAAATAAATTAAAGTGGACCCTTGAAAAATATGAGTTGAATCATGCGAGTTCACCTATTCTTGGGTTTTCTCCTGCCTCTGCCACCCCCAGGACAATCAGACCAGTGCTTCTCTTCTTCTGTCTCCTTCTCCTCAGCCTACTCAATGTGACAATGACAAGAAGGAAGACTTTTATGATAATCCATTTCATAAAATATATTTTCTCTTCCTTACAATTTTCTTAGAATGATTACACTTAGAATGATGACAAAGGCTGGTATGAACAAAAGGGGAGTGCAGATGAATACACGGAATCTGAAATGCTGCCTTTGCTTCAATTTTCTTTTAACTTAGGGACAGACTGAATTTTTGAGACAAGTGAGTAAACAGAAGGCATTGAGTCTTGAGTGACCTGTCTTATAAACTTGTACTGTGTTCATTTTTTAGAGACAAAAAAGTCTTTTCCTCTCTGCTGCTCTAGCCAGTTTCAGGATGCAAAATTCACACATCAGAAATCTTGGTTTGTTTAGATGCTTTTAATGATGCAAGTCTCAAATTTGTGTACTCTTTGTGGTGGGAAATAAAAACAGGAGGACTCCAGAATGTGAGCTCAATATGTCTTCAAGGGACGTCTGGAGGGATTAGGCCCTACTTGTTCTTCAACATAAAATAAAATTTAAGCGAAAGTGTTTCAATCATTGCCAAACCACGCATCTGAATTTGCATGTTGATGTGAGACGTAGAAAGCATTTGGGGTTCTAGATGGTGCAGCGTGATTGCTCTGTTTTCCCCCTTACCAAATAGGAACAAAATAACTACTCTGCACCGCTTATGGCATTGTTGGGAGGTTAAAAGAAAACAAGGTAAGTGGCTGCCCCACTGCAAGCTGTTGTCATTCCTACAAGACGTAAATAGGAAGTTTTGGCTCCATTTGAGAATTTCCAATGATCTATCAGTACTACTAAAAGAAAACACTAGGGAAGATCCACCCAAGTGTTTCTCCCTCACTTTGAACCCAAAATGGCTCAATGTAGAAGTGAGCTCATATTCCACAGATGGGTATTGGATTCCTGAGCAACAAGGTCTGATGCTGGGGAGAAAGACAGGTCTTCTGGCTGCACAGGCGGCCTTAGATCAGGACACTGACACCAGTCGGTAGAGAGTACCGAGAGCCCACTCTCTCACCACACCACATCTCATGTGCTTGGGGCTCAGTCCATGTTTTTATTTCATTAATAAAATATGACCTCACTTTTCTTTTGTCATCCAGAAGCATGAGGATACATTTGTTGCAAACTGCATGCAGATGAAAGTGGGATTCCTTTTGAAACTACATCCTCTTAATAATAAATAAATATTATCTACTATACATAACAGTAGTGCATTTCTTCTTAAAACAGCAAGCTTTTTTTTTTTTTTTACCAAAATGGAAACATTCATTTCATTATAAATATTTTAAATAGTTTAAATACATATTTCATACCAAGGATATATAAAAATAGCCTCTGTGTATGTGTGTTTTTTTGTTTTGTTTTGTTTTTTTTTTTTTTGATAAATAAAGACATTTTCATTTACATGGCAAATAACGTGCGAATAGCTAACCATTGGCCACCAGCTCTATTTGACTGATTGTCTAGGACATGACATGCAGTGATAATCATCCTTTTGCCTTCACAAAAAGAAAATAGATCAGCAGGATCTGTGCACTCCAGAGGCCAACAGTGCTATGGATATTGTTCAGCAATGACAAACAGGCACTCGGGAAAAACCTTTGCTGCATTTCACAAAAGCCACCTAGGACAAGACTAAACCACAAATTCTTTGTCTGGGACTTCTAGCTGCTCAGACCCTCAGGGTCTTTAGACTTTTACCAGAATCTGTCAAACAGACCAGTAAGTTAATACCTGTACAAGAAAATGTTTCTATTTGCTTCTAGGGTCTGGAGATAGTTTGCTACAGTATGGAGGTGCTTCTGCGTTTCCTGGACTCCTCACACTCTCTTTTGCAGGATTCCCCACTTGGCCCAGTCTTCATGCTCACCAGAGGCAAAAAAGGCAAACTAAAGCTGTCATGCAGTAGTAGGTATGCAGTGGGCCGCTGCGACACATGAGCCGATATCATACGTTTATGGCTTTGTTATCTTTCCCTTCCGCTGTGCTCGTGACAACTTCCAGTGGAAAGTTCTCCAAGGGTTTTGACACTGATGCCATCCCTTCTTGCTTCCAAGACACCGGCAAGTTTTCCAGACTGAAGGAACTAACAGCTTCCTGGCCGAAGCTGCCCTCTTCCGATCTGCTTGGGAGAACGAGGTGCAAAGATGTTTCCGAGGAGGAGCAGACAGAAGATGAAAGAG
This sequence comes from Loris lydekkerianus, assembly GCA_963574355.1. Taxonomy (NCBI): domain Eukaryota; kingdom Metazoa; phylum Chordata; class Mammalia; order Primates; family Lorisidae; genus Loris; species Loris lydekkerianus. The sequence goes on from CAUYPK010069055.1 coordinate 23,843, forward strand.
TTGCCGAAATGGATTGCAGAGGTGTCAGCGTATTATCTGAATGGGGAGAGATGCACCTTAAAAATTGCAAATGACCTTCTTGGACAACCTGGTAGTGGGAAGGTGAATAATCAAGGTTTGGAGAATGATAAAGTTCACTCTTGGCAGGGTTTTGCTCATGAGCTCCAGTTCGTTGCGGGCTGCCACCCACAGAAGAGGGATCCACATTCCAAATATCTGAGGTGATATTACTGTGACAAAGTTGTGCTTGGGTATAAGCAGCCCCACCTGTTTGCAAGTGTAAGCAAGGTTGGTGTGTACTCCAGCTCATTCTGGTCTGTAAGTTCTCCCTGGAGGGACACACAGAGGTGGTGTGCAGAGAGCAAAGCTGTGATGGCTGCTGAGGTGACAGAATGTTTTCCAGAAGTTGCATCACATTCTTCATGTCTTTACCTAACTGGGAGACTTCCTGAGTCAAGGTTGTTACCTGTGTGGGTAGAGCAAAGCAAAATGCCATAGTTAGTGGTATGGTAGCATCCAGACTTCAGAGAACTGGAGCAGGGAGATGGGCTTTCCTAACACGAAAAGCCAAGCCCAAGGGGTAAGTGGGTAGGTTGGTCACCTAGATGTACATACATCCTGATCTAAAGCCATCCTCATTCTGAAGCAACTCAGCGAAACATAAGCAGTATAAAGTTCTTAATCAATGATTCTGGGATTCTGAAATAACTGGAGATGTGGATTCATCATCTCTTAAATGCTGATGATAGCTTCTGCTTCCTCTGAGCTAATGGGATGCACAGGGGTACAGAAAAATCATCACATACTTTAATGCAGGGCGGTAGATACTTGTATGTTATGCATTTAGCACATTAAGCACCACTAGGTGCCCAGAGTAGATGCCTAGTGAATGGTAACTCTCACTGGCCATTTCTGATTGAGGTCTGTGGTTCTACTGGGCTAGAGAGAAAATGGCCTTCAGGAATGGTGAGAAGGGTAAGCAAGAACCTATGCCAGATTTGCTAGGAGAAAGATGCAGACTGAGAGTTGAAAAGATATCAAAAGATACGAGGTGGAGAAGTACAGATAAATGTTGTAAGGGACCTGAGAATTCTGGGATCCATCAGTGAACCCCAAACGTCATGGAATTATAACCCAAATGATGTTGTGGGTGTTTTGTTCGATTTTGGAGGTGAGACAGCTAGTTTTCATTGGATTCTCAAAGGAGACATGGCCCCCAAACACATAAGAACCACCGAAGAATCCTCACTTTGCATTTAACATGAATAATAAAATTTATCACAGAATTTATTTTCCCAACAACCATATCGATATTTTAATTATGTAACAACACCAGAAGAGTGAGTTTGACTTAAACCTAGCTTTTCTTAAATATTTGTATTCCTCCAATTGAGGAAAACTTGTATTTCACAAAGTAGGACACACACACATATTTTCTAGACTTTGGTTTGGAGTCATAACACAAATACAACATGGTAATACTTCATCTTCATTGTCATAATGCCTTGTATTTTGTAAAAGATTTTCTGTAACATTATTTTACTATCACAAACCACAAAAGTCCAAAAGAAACAGCTGAACCCATTGGTTAAATACAATAAAAAAGGAGGGGTCGGTTCAACTTCAATGAACTGGATTCATTCAAGATTGCTGTTTTGGGCAGTTTTTCTTCAGCAATTTAGTACACATTCCTAATCCATCCAGCAACTTAATTCAGTCTGCTTCCTGTGAGTGCATTCTGAAACTAATTCTCCCTGTTAGGCCCATCAGGAGGTAGCAATACTCAAAGTCAGGCATTTAAAAAGGCCAGAAGGAGGTTTTCCTATGGTTCAGGCAACCAACTGGTAACACCTGCCCAGAAATTGCCAAGCCAAAACTCTTCCTGCCCTGCTGCTGGCATGGAACTCAAGGGATTCAACTGAAAACTTGTGCAGGCTTGCAGAAGATCTAAAACTTCTCAAGATGTCAAGATACTACCCAGCCTCACATCTTAACAAGTGCAATGTACTTGGAAATTTTCACTGCAGGCTATCAATTTCCCCACCGACCAAGCCTCAGTTCTAAAGCTCCTGTATCAGACTTAAATCAGTACCTCAGATCTACTCTCACGACCACCTATGTTCACGATGATCCCATCTTGAATTGATTGGCTCTTCATCAAAATTTCAGAGAGAAAGCTGTCACTAAACAAGATTGTTGAAGGGACATATTAACCCTCACTCCTATAGGTTGTTTGAGCTTAATTCTTGTATCAACATCAGCTGGGCTGTATTAGCTCCATTCTCAATATAAATGTGTTCAATTGAGGATTAAATAAACACAATAAAAATGTGTTCAATTGAGGATTAAATTCTTGTATCAACATCAGCTGGGATATATTAGCTCCATTCTCAATAAAAATGTGTTCATTTTTTTGAGGATTACATAAAGACAATATCTTTGAAGAACAATTTTGAGTTTTATGTACATCTTTAATCACGACATTTGAGTAAATTTATAAAACATCATGGCTTCAGGTACATTTTCCCTGTTGAATCTACAAACAGTGCTAAGATAGGCAAGCATATATTATGATTTCTCAACCTATAAAAGGGGATACTAAGACCCACAGGTGGAATGACAGTTTTAAGGTCACTTATTTCATGAATGACAGCCTTTGATCTAGAATTCAGGGCTTCTAAATGTGGTACTCATTCTACTACAGAATATTACCATATCAAAAAAGAGACATTGTCTATGAGAGAATTGAGAGGTTTTGGTAATGTGCTCTGAATTTACTAAGAGCGCAATGATACAAAAAGGTACCCTCATGGATAAAACTGTCTGAAATGTTAATTCAACATCCAATAAGCAAATAGTGTCATCATTTTAATAATGGGACATTAATTAAACACAGTAAAATCTTTTCATAGGAAATTATATGAATGCAAAAACAAAAATGGTTTGCTGGAGGGTAAAAAACTGGAACCAAACAACGTGTTCACAGACATATTTCTTATGAACTATTTTTCTAGCTTTCATAATAAACATTTATTTTTATATGGTTGAAATATCACATTCTTGTTTTTTAACAGATACATAGTAATTGCACAGAAAAGGTCTGACAACTAAGTTTATGAACTTGTCTCATGTTGGCAGCACTGTACAACAACTGGCTAAGGATTCATAATCTGGGTATATCAGTGTCTCACGGCTGCGTTCATGTTGACAGATGGTGGTGTCTTGCTGAGTGGCATTCATTATTGTTTCATGTTTTTCTGTGTCTTATTGCAATAGCTCTGAGGGTCATTCCAGAAAAAGAGTCCCGAAATTGCTTTGAAGGATGTACTAGGTGCTGGTGCCAGTGCACAGCTTCCCAAGGGGAGTGCTTCAAAGGTGACCATAGTGATATTCATCAATGAGGTAAGTGGCACGTTTTCTAGAATGGGTTTGAAAACTTAATTGTCAGACCTCATCTTTATGGGGTAGATATGATATTTTGATCAATGAATATAATGGGTAATAATTAAGTCAAGATAATTGGGATACCCATCATCTCAAATATTCATCATTTGTGATGGGAACATTCTAAATCTTTTAGCTATTTTGAAATATAAATTATTGTTAATTATGGTCACCCTACTATACCGTTGAATGATAGGACTTATTCCTTGTATCTAAACTTATTTCTATACCTGCTATGTCTTTATCCCCACTTCCCCCTTCCCAGCCTCTAGTTACCACATTCTATTCTTTACCTCCACGAGATACACTATTTTATCTCCCACCTAAGAGTGAGAACGTGCTATGTTTATCTTTCCATGCATGACATATTTCTCTTGATATCCAAATTTTACCATGCATTTGCTTCAACTCCGAGGCCATGAACTTTGAAGGGACATTCAGAGTCTTGACTAGCTCCCAGATCGTAAACATGCATTAACATTGTCAGACAACAAACTACCATCCTAGCTTGAACTGAAAGAAGCAAGGAACTTGCTTTGGAAAGAAGCAAGGAACTCTCCTTGAAAAGGAGAAAAGGAGGTTTTTTTGTTTTTTTGTTTTTTTTTAACTCTAGTGAGTAATCACTAGTATATGGTAAATAAGATTTCTGTCACTGTGTCTCTAGGCACACACCCCTGCATCTTATTAAAGTTACATGAGGGAATTGATTCCTTTTAGGTAAGGGATATGTCTTTTACCAGGACAAAGCCAGATGTCACAAGGAATGATAGCATTTCCTGGAGGTAGAGACAGTGGTGACACTGCAGGTGACAACATACTGCCAAGAAAATGCCATAAAGTTTTACTGCACTTTTGTTTACGCCTTCCTGCTGGGTTTGCTACCAAAATTCATTCTAAAAAATGAATGACGTCAGTCTGCATTAAAAGTTGAAAACAAAGAATGCAGGGTCTCTACTTTATGAGGGTAATGGTTTAAGTGCTTCTTGTGAGCATGAAGAAGACACACATTTGCTACAAAAGGTTGTTGGTGCTACTTTGTGAACAGGCTATGTCCACTTAAGGAGATATGTCTTCAAAATACAGCTTAAACTCAGAGTATTGCAAAGAGATACGTCAATAAAAATGAACAAAATCATGCTGGCCAAGTGAACCAAAATTGTACCACTTAACAGCCTAAAATATCTAAATGTTTCTGTCACTCATGTTAGAGAATGTAATCTTTTCTTGAACAGGTACTGCAAAGTCCTTCACAAGCCCTGCTTTATTTTTTTAATGGCCTTGTGTATTGGATTTTTCCCTTGCACACCATTAGACCGAATATAATGAGATTCACACCTCACTCCCTTGCTGTGTAGAGTTCCCTCTACACTGTTATCCTCTACCCCTTTCTACATGGCAAGTTTCCCCTCTCCCTTCAAACTTCTTCTTATACCTGATTTTCTTGGTAGAGCTTTATCTTGGCCTTTCCTCAATACTCACCTAGCAGTTTTAGCTCTGATCATCTTGCCTTATACAGGACTGTCTGTCTCCAGCTAGGCTATGAGTTCCTTGAGGGTATATCATAATTTACCTCAGTCTCTCCTGGATTTAGGGCAAGGCCTAGAACACAACATACACTCAGTAAATCTGGAATGTAAAAATGAATACAATGCCTGCCATGTTGAAGGAATTTTTGTTCTTCTATTGCCTTGATTTCTGATATTATATTGTATCTCATGATTTTACCATAAATATTCAGGGAACAGTTGCCTACTACAAAATTATATAGAAAAATCTGTAAGTAGCCTTCTTCATTTCAAGTACACATTTTAAAAGTAGGTATTGTATGATTATTAAAGTTTTGATATATGAATTTCCCAAACAAAGGCCTTGATTTTCCCCTAGTTTTAAGAGCAGGTGCCATTTCCACTGTTACAAATCCCTTTTCTCTTACTGCGTTCCCTTCCTAATTGTAGAAATATGTCTCTCTTGGCCAACACTGCTGCTCAACTTCTCATTGCTTTGTCATGTGTCCCAGTATAAACTTGATTTCCATGGGTAGCTTTAATTCTCTGGGAAATTTCCCTCATTTATGGATCCCCAGATCTCATAACTACATTATGAATGCCAACTGACAAATTGAATTAAGTTATTCAGAGTTGTTTATCAACAGAAATTTGGCAAACTTTTTCCATCCCTGGTTGCTACTCTGGATGGCTATTTTAGAAGTGGCCTTCTGATTCTTTCCACTTACAATGATAGTAGATAAAGAAGATATAATTTATTATGCATTCTTCTCTTATTAAATTACATTTTTTTTTAAATCTGTTCTCTCCTTGTTTTTTCTCTTTTTCTTCCTCCTCCCTTTTATTCTTCTGTGGATAAAAATCCATCAGTCTGGAATTTAAAACTGTTGGCTAAGCCAGTTTACCATCACCATCTGTGTAGCCAATTGTTCACATCCAAGATTTTTCTATCCTTTGCAAAATCCCAAATGTTAGAAAAAAGAAGTGATGAAAACACCATCTGTGCTTCCAAGTGGTTCAGTTTTCTATCCAAAAGTTTGAAGCACCTAAAGATTCTTTCCTTTCCTGTTCTCCCGGCATCCTGCACTAACCACACACAAATCATTTGGTGTATAGCAGGTTTGCAGGCAACGTGTCCGCCCTTGTTGAGCAACACCTCCTGTGATGAACGAAAACCCACATTATCAACAGACTTGCCAACTGGCTGTGATAATCCACAGTCTGAGCTTTCCATACCATGAAGAAGGGAATCACTAACTATCACAACTTTTCTATTTCTGCTACATCCAGGTTTCCTCAGAATTGTGTTGGGCTAGAAATAATCATGGTGGCTGCTATGTTTCTAGAGTATTTGGTTTCCTCTTTCATGTTTAATTAGCTTCGCTAACATAGCATTACTTCTCGTCCTCCTTTTCATCGTATTTCCACAAGAGCTTTGGTGTAAGGACTGAATAATATAACGGGTGTAAAACTTTAGTCCCAAGAGAACTTGTATTTTGTCAAAATCTCAGTGGCTGGAGTTGGATAATGCAACACAGGCTTAGTAGAGAACTTCTGCAAATTCTCTGAATCCTGATTCAGGAAGTATTTTACCTAAATAAAACGAAAGCCACAGTTATGTGTATAACTCTTCCTCTGCCTCAGCATGGAGAGATACGCCGTTCTTATTAACATTTTTACAGGGTATCAGAAGAACATCTACAATTTTTAGTGTTGCCTTACGTGGATCTTTGCTGTAGCAAATAGTAACAGTGATAACTGAAGCTACTGAAAAATTTTGATTATGATCTTGTATTTCTAGTTTAAGATTTGAGTAATTGCAATCAGTTAGATTGAGAATTCTCCATAAAGAATGTGTGAGTAAATATGGCTGGAATAGTAGCCTTGTGTTGATCAGAAGTGAACCAGGACCAATGTGGAGGTGGGGGCAGGGAGGCAGGTGCAATAGGTTTCCTGTGCTTTACAGTGGGCCAAGATCCTGTACAAATTCTTCCACAAAGAAGGTACTCCATAAATCTTTGTTGATACATAAATAATTTAAAAAGTATAAATTGCGTGGTAAATTTCATATTATGAACTTCTGTTATTTTCAATTGAACTTAAATAAATCACTTTCACCAAATCTCCTCTAAATGCCACTGAAAGATGCAGAAGTAAAGGCCACTCCACCTCTAATAGGTAAGAATATTTCATATGATTCCTGTGTCTCTCTGGAAGTCCAGGAGATTTCAAAACGTTGTGTTGTTATGTGGTTTAAAGAATCCATCTGTGGTGCTATTGAACTATTATCTCAAGGACACCATGAATTGTCCGTTTTACAGCTGGATTTGTGCATTTTGGAGTAAACCCAGATTTGCTATTCTGGTGTATCTTCACTTGTGTCTTTTTGGTATGAACTTCTAATGCAGAGCAGGGAAAACAAAAGGTGTCTTCAACAATACCTTTCATTTCACATAAAATCACATATGCATGTTTTATATTTCTTAATCTTGGCCATTGGAATGATATAATTTATAAGCTCTGAGTTTAACTGGAACTTTAGTTGGTAGGCAGAGAAGAAAATGTGATTACCATATTTGTGCATTCAATGAGCAGATGGGGAATGCGTCTGTTGACATAATCTTCTTAGCTTGAAGAGTTCTTGACCTGTCACTCAATTTTGCCAAACATGTACACATGTTCCAGCTAGACACAATTTTTCTAAATTCAGGAGTACCAATTATGTCAATCTACTCACCCTGCCACAAACACATATACATTTTATAAGCTATGATTCAGGTAATTAAATGGTTTTTCATTTAATCCTTTGTTATGTTACATATTTAGCAGAAGATTCAGATGCGTTCAAACAAACTCCAGATGCAGGCAAAACAAAAAAGACGATAGAAATAATTTCATCCTTGTGACTTTTGCTTCACAAAACATTTAAAAACAAGTGACAGTATTTTTATTTGTCAGCTAAAGTAATCATTGTACTTTGCACTTGCATATATTTCATTAAAATTTGAATTTCAATCCTATTACTAATGGAAGTTGTAAGTTGTTGTGTACATCTGGAGAGACTAGAATGTTGGAAAGTGAAGTGGCTTGTCAGTCAACACTATTCAGCAGTATTAGAAGGTTAATGTGTAAATAATTCCCAGTAGAAAAAATTTATGTGACTATAAGTGCGAGTCACAGGAAACATATCCAGGGTTTTACTTTTGCAGAGGCAGCTGAAGCCTTTTAAATAATAAAAGAAGAGTTACAAGTCCTGCACTACTAATCCAAAATTATGTCTTAAAAGTGATTCAATGGCTTCATTGAATTCTTTGCAAGCTGAGGCCTTTGGATATAAGTTTATTACTTTGGCTATATCATAGCAATCCATTATTTATCAACACTTTGACTTCTTTTGTCATTTGTTTCCCTGGTCCCTGTGACAACGTTTGATTGATATCCAAACTGCTACTGGGCTAAGGGATCTTCACTACTATCAGTGAATGAGAAAGAAAAGCCTGTCTCCTCTCAGAATACAAGCTATCTAGATGAGTGCTTGTCAAACTTTAATGTGTATAAGAATCATTTGGGGGATCTCAACTAAGTGTATATTCAGATTCAGTAGGTTTTAAGGGGGCCTGGGAATGTGCATGTCTAGTAAGCTCCTGCCAATGTACTGATCCATGCTTTGCTTCATAGGCTGAGGTCATTAGTCCTAATTCTCTCTTTGTTTTTGAAATTTATTTTTTAAAATTTTGACTTTTAAAAATTGACAAAAGTCACACACACACATATAATGGAATGACTAAATCACGCACCTGTCAACATGTCTGTTACCTCACATACTTAACACTTACTTAACTGGACTATACTGGATATAGTCCAGTTTAAAAATCTGTGTCTATAAAATATAGCATTAACATCAATACCATGTATGTAGAAATTAAAAGAAAACTAGAATGGTTTTGCCAGCAGTTAAATAGATTTTGTTTTTCTATGTCAAAAAGTGAATGTACATGCCTTGTCCATGTTTTGCTTTTGAGAATTCATCACAAGGAACTATATATGATCAGAATGAGGAAGAAAAAAGCATGCATAGACAAATCTAGGGATGGTAATTGTGTTACTGTTTCAGTTGACCAAATGGTCAATGAAAGGAGATAATGGTAACATTAATTCAGAGAACTGAGGAATTAACTTTACCATAAAATACTCCTCATGTAGCTTTCCTCATGTGAATTATTGATAGAATACAATGTTTCATAGGAATTTAGAAAAGTATTAAACCATCACTTGGAGAACAACCTCTCTGATTATTCCATCTCTTTGATGCAAGGAGACTTTACTGACCTACTTTCTCAACTATCTCCTGGTCAAAAACTGAGAATTTTTCCCTGTTTTTCTGTGAAAGGCACTTCATGATTTGTATTTGTTTACTTGCATATTGTGTGCTAAGTCTAATTGGGGGATATTTTGGCCTTGAAATTTGAGCAAAATTAAATAGGGGACAAAATTTCTCTATTAACTTTTGGGTGCTATGGTAGATATTACTAGTGCTTGCCAGTATCCAGTTTTTCATTTCTTTGGGGGTACCCAGAGATTAAATTTTCTTGCCCTTGGAAATTAATTGTGCTGGTGGAATTAGTTCTAGTTAATGAAATATGAATAGAAATGATGTTTATATCTTTCAAGCCAAACAACTGTACTCCATTCTTCAAATGGAAAATAGCCAATTAATGCTATTTCAGATGGGTGAAGCCCCTTTTGCTGACCTGTGATAAACATTTTACTTGAACAAGAAATATATTTCAAGCAAGATTTGGAATTTGTTAGCTCAATATAAATTATGCTATAGCAGGGCTTATCTGAGAATGGTGAGACCCTTCAATTTTTTAAAAATAGCAAGTAGACTTTTTGAGGAGGTTAAAAATCAGGAAAGTTAAAAAATGTTGAAGTTACAAAACAAACTTGAAATTTAACTTTTGAGTCTTCATGACTATCTAAAATAATCCTCTCTAAAACCTTAGGAAAATACTGGACATAAGCACATGTCCAGTAAATAGCTAAAATAGCTATTTTTAAAGGACAGGACCTATGATCCAATTATGAGATGTAATGCAAACATAGTCATCTCTGAAAATAAGGGGCTCTTCTGTAGGAATGAATAGAAGCAAGAGCTTGATCTCTAAAATGCTAGAGGCCAAGTTGATAAGAATGAGCTTTTCAAATCTCTTTAAAGATTTAAGAGCTACTATTGGCCATGGAACAAAAATCTCTGTATCACTCAGTGAGATTCCAGCAAAGGAAGAGAGATCAAAAATAGAACTCAGCTCTCCTAAATATTGGTTCTCATCACACATACATGTAACTTACAATATATTGAATTGTAAAGAGTAAAACAAAAATATCTTTCTGAATTTTGGAGTTAAAGAAAATGTTCAGTAGTTTTGTCTCACAAAAAGAACAATGGCATCTTTGCCATGGGGAAATTTCTCTCCCTCCCTCCCTCCTTCCCTCCCTTGCTTCCTTACTTCCTTCCTTCCTTCCTTCCTTCCTTCCTTCCTTCCTTCCTTCCTTCTTTCTTTCATTTCAATAATAGTCTTCTTGTCCAAACTCTAAACCAGGCTCCCTCCAATCCTTTTTTTTCTTCTTCAGGTTTATTGACGGTACAAAGAATTAGGTACAAATTGCATTTGTTAGGTAAAGTCCCTCTTATAGTTGTGTCCTGCCCCAAGAGGTGCACAATACACTGTAACCCCCACCCCACCCTCCTCCTTTCTCACTGCTCTCTCGTTCCCCCTCATCTTGAACCGATTTGTGTTTCTCACTTATGTGGGTATGTATTAGATCATCTACTGGCTTCATATTAGAATTGAGTGCATTGGATTCTTGCTTCTTCATTCTTGTGATACTTTACTGAGAAAAATGTGTTCCAACTTTATCCAGATTAATACAAAAGATGTAAAATCTTTATCTTTTAAAATGATATTTTCAGAGTATGAATCTGACAAAGGGTTGATAACTAGAATCTACAGAGAGCTCAAATTAATCAGGGGGAATTTCTTTTAAAAATTTAGACCCAATCAGCATCTTTAAAGGATTATTATATCCTGGAAAAAAAAAAAAAAAAAAAAAAGAATTCTTCTCATGAAAGCAGTTTAAACACTCAAATTTAGGCCAATGACTTAAATTATAAAGAAAGCCATTAGACTAGCAAATGTAAAACATTCAGTGAATGTTATAGCTAATTTAGTGTGTCAACTTGACTGGGTCATGAGGTGCCCAGATATTTTGTCAGATTTTATTCTGGGTGTGTCTGTGAGTGCGCTTCTGGATCAGATTACTATTTTAATCAATACACTATGATAGCAGATTGCCTTCTCCAATATGGGTATAGGCCTCATCCAATCAAATAAAGACTGGAATAGAACAAAAAAGCTGGGTGAGGGAGAACTCTTCCTAACTATGCAAGCTGAGACATTGGTCTTTTCTGGCTTTAGACTTGAACTTGTAACATTGGCTCTCCTTGTTCGCAGGCCTATTGGTTTATACAAGAAGTCCACCATCACCTCTCCTGATTCTCCAGCTTGCCAACTACAGACCTTGGGACTTCTTAGCCTCTATACCAGTGGTTCTCAACCTGTGGGCTGCAACCTCTTTGGGGATCTTCTTCACATCAGATATTTTTCATAACAGTAGCAAAATTATAGTTTTGAAGTAGCAATGAAAATAATTTTATGGTTGGAGATTAGCACAACACGAGGAACTGGATTAAAGGGTTGCGGCATTAGGAAGATTGAGAACCACTGTGTGTATACTGATGTGAACCAATACCTTATTCTCTCTCTCTCAATATCAATATCTATATATTTATATCTATCTATCATCTATCTTTTATTGGCTCTGTTTTTTGGGAAGAAGCCTAATTAATATAAAAATAAAAATATAGGCAATATTTTCTTAAGTAGGTTAATTAAGAAAACAAGGAGATGAATGAAATAAATGAAATCATGAAAAAAGGAGACATAAGTGACATTGCAGTGATCCAAAAGGTCATTCGAGACTACTATGAACAACTATACACCACTAAATTAGAAAAGCTAGGCGAGATAGATAAATTCTTAGACACATACAACCTACTAAGATTGAAGAAGAAAGAAATTTATCTAAATTTTTTAAAATTTCAGAGTATTATTATGGTACAAACATGGATTGGTTACATGATTGCTTTTGTGGAATTTGAGTCAAAGTTATGAGTGTGTCCATGTACCCATGGGGTACATAAGATATAAGATAGCATGCATTGTACCCATGCAGAGTGAATTTTCCTATCCCTACCTTCCCCTTCCACCTGCTTGTTTTCCATTAGTTTTACTATCATATGTGCACATGGGTGTTGATCAATTAGTTCCAATTAACACACACACACAAATATATTCCATCTTTGTCAATTGGATGAATTAATATTTTTTAAATGTCCATGCTACCAAAAGTTATCTAAAGATTCAATGCAATCCCTATCAAAATACTAATGACAAATAATCCTAAAACTTATATGAAACCACAAAAGACCCAGAATACCCAAAGCTATCATAAACAAAAAGAAGAAAACTGGTGGAATCACATTACCTAACTTCAAATTATATTACATAGCTATAATAACCAAAACAGCATTGTACTAGCATAAAAACAGGCACATAGACCAATGAAATGGAATAGAGAACCCAGAATAAATCTATACATCTATAGTGAACTTTCTTTGTAAAATTGCCAAGAACATGTGGTGGGGTAAGGACAGTCTCTTCATAAATGGTGCTGGGGAAAGTGAACATTTATATGCCGAAGAATAAAACTAGACTTTTATTTCTCAATATATACAAAAATCAAATCAATTTGGTTTAAGGAATTAAATCTAAAAATTGAAACTATGAAACTACTAAAATAAAATTTTGGAAAAACGTGTCAATGCATCTAGGCAAGGACTTCTTGAGTAACAATGCCAAAGCATAGGTAACCAAAGCAAGATTGGACAAAAGTAATCACAAGAAGCTAAAATACTTCGACACAGCAAAGGAAACAATCAACAAAGTTAAGTGAGAACTCAAAGAATGGGTGAGAATATTTGCACACTACTCACAAGACAAGGAACTGATAACTATTATATAAGGAGTTTCAACAACTCAATAGAACAAAATGAAAAAATCTGACTAAAAAATGGGTAAAGGATGTGAGTAGACATTTCTCAAAACAACACATACAAATGACCAACAGGTATAAAAACTGCTTAACATCATTAGTAATCCGAGAAATACAAATCAAAATTACCATGAGATATTGCTTCACTCAGTTAATAGGGTTTTTTATCAAAAATATGAGCAATAACAAATGCTAATAAGGATATGGGAAAAGGGGAATCCTCATGCACTGTTGGTGGGAATGTAAATTAGTGTAATCACAATGGAACCCAGTATGGAGATTTCTCCAAGAACTGAAAATAGAATTGTCACATCACCCAGAATTTCTGCTGGGTGTATATTCAAAAGATGGGAATTCAGTATATCAAAAAGACATCTGCATTCTCATGTTTATTGCAACAATATTCACAATAGCTAAGATATGGAATCAACCCAAGTGCCCATCAATGGATGAATGGATAAGGAAGTTTTGGTACACATACACAGTGAATTATTATAGCACCACAAAAAGAATGAAATCCTATCATTTGCAATAGCATGGATGAAGATGGAGAATATTATGTAAAGTGAAATAAACCAAGCACAGAAAACCAATTATTACATGTTCTCACTTATAGGTGGGAACTAAATATTGACAACAATTGATCTCATGAAGGCAGAGAGTCTAATAATGATTATCATATGCTGTTAAGGAGAGCAATGGGGGGGGATAAAGTGTGGATGGTTAAGGTGTGCAAAAAACATAGTTAGAATGGACAATATTTGGTAGCACAACAAAAAGACTAAAATCAACAATAAGTTAGAATATGCTTTAAAATAACTAAAAGAGTGGAATTAGAATGTTTCTGACACAAAGAAATCTGAAATGTCTGAAGTGATGAAAACCCCAATTACACTTGCTTGATTAATTCACATTGCATGTCTGTATCAAATAATACAGATGTTATGTACTCATAATAATTTTAAAAAAGAAAGTTAAAGAAAAATAGAAAAATGCATGCATATCATTATACTCAGTGATGAATGACTAAAAAAATTTTCCCCAAGACAAGGAACAAGATAAGGATGTTGCTTTCTACTTTGGTTTAACATTGTACTGAAAGTTTAGCCAGGACAATGGCACAAAAATAGGTCATAAAGAACATTCAAATTGGAAATGAGGATGGGAAACTGTCTCTATTTGCAGATGACATGATCTTAAATAGAAAAATCCTAAAGAATGTACTCCAACACTATTAGAAGTATTAAATAAGTTCATAAAAATTGCCAAAATCAGTCATAATACTGTATATGAACAGTGAGCAATCTCCAAAAATGAAATTAAGGAAATAATTTCATTTATAATAGCATCAAAATAATAAAATACTTAGGAATAAATTCAACCAAGGAAGTGCACAAATTGTAGATGGAAAATTACAAAGTGTGGTTAAAATAATTAAAATGATATAAACAAATAGAAAAAAATACCATCTTCATGAATTGTAAGACTTACTATTGTTAAGATGGCAGTACTCTCCAAATTGATGACGGCCTCAAATATTCTCTATCAGAATCGCAGCTGACTTCTTTGTAGAAATTGATAAGCTAATTATAAAATTTATAAGGAATTATATGGGGCCCAGAATAGTCATAACAACCTTGAAAGAGAAGAATGAATATAAAAGACCCACACTTCCCCATTTCAAAACTTACTATAAACTATATTAATCAAGATAGCATGGTACCGGCATATAGTAAGAAATTTAGATCAAAGAATGAAATTAAGGATCTAAAAATAAAGCCTCCCATTTATGGAGAATGGTAAGAACATTTAATAAAGAAAGCCTAATTATTTTAACAAATGGTGCTGTGACCACTGGACATCCACACAGAAAATTAAATGAAATTTGGCTAATACTTCATGCTACATGTAAAAATAAACTAAAAAATCGATCAAAGACCTAAATGTAAGAGATCAAAATCTAAAACTGTTAGAAGAAAATATAAAATAAATCTTTAGGACCTTGGGATAAACAATGATTTCTTAGATATAACTCCCGAAAAACATAAGGAACAACAGAAAAAAAGAGAGACACTCAATAGAACCAAAATTAATACTCTTGTCTATGAAAGGATACCACTAAAAAATTGAAAAAGACCAAGACAATAAGATATGAAAATTGTAAACTGTATATTTAATAAGGGACTTGTTTGTAGAATATACAAAGAACTTTTACAAGTCAATAATAAAAAGACAATCAAATTTAAAAATGGTTAAAGTATCTGAATATATAGTTCTTTAAAGAAGATATAAAAATGCCCAGTAAACATGTTATTAGCTATTTAAAATCAGGATGAGACAGCATTTGAAATACACTAGCATATGTACAATAAACCAGTCAAATAATTATAAATAAGAATTATTGGTAAGGAATTGAAAAGCTTGGAATCTTTATATCCTGTTTCTGGGAATGTAAAAAGAACATTGCTTTGAGAAAAAGTTGGCAGTTCTTCAAATGTTAAACATAATGTTACTATATGATCCAGCAATTTCATTTCCCCAAACATGAAAACATAGGTTGACACAAAAACTTGTACCTGAATGTTTATGGCAGCATTATTCATATTAGCCAAAAAGTGGTAACAACCCAAAGGTCTACCATCTGATGAATGGATTTGCAAAATGTGATATATCCATACACTGGAATATTATTTGGCAATAAATAGGGAGGTACTGGGATATGGCCATAACCTGGGGAACCTTGGAAACATTATGCTCAATAAAAAAAGTGAGTTACAAAGGACCACATATTGATGAGTCTATTTATAGGAAATGACCAGAACAGGCAAATCCATAAACACAGAGTATAGATTAATGGTTGCCTAGGGCTGGAGGATGGGTTGCTGTAGTGGTTAGGGTGACGGCCATATGGCATGGGGTTTCTTTATGGGGTAATAAATGTTTTCAATTTGATGATGATAATGAATACACAATTCTAAGATTATATGTAGTTGACTATGAAAGTTCCGAGGCAGACTGTGTTGTGGCCCTGTATTTCACTTCTAAGAAACACAGTGAACAGCATCCTTTTGGACTGACTCATGCAAGTTTCAACTTAGCTTATGGGTGTTGCTGAGGGGGCTTCATTTGTTTCCTTCTGGGTGGATTTTATGTTTCTTGATTTTGGGGTATCTCAAAACTTTTATAATGACCCATGTATTAAAAGCCATCAAAATTTGTGCTTTACTGGGTGAATTGTATGTTGTTTGATATGTTAATCGTATTTCAATAAAGTTGTCTAAAAACAGAGTTAAGCAATATGACAAAAAGTTTCTACAAAGCTCATTTAAAAAAATAAAAATTAGGCTTGAGAGGCACCTATGGCTCAAAGGAGTAAGGTGCCGGCCCCATGTACTGGAGGTGGCGGGTTTAAACCCGCCCCCGTCAAAAACAGAAAAAAAAAAAAAAAATTAGGCTTGTTATACATTTCTTTCTCTTTAGGACATTCAAGACTCAAGGTAAAATGGCCTAATATTAAGTAGCTCCTTTACATACATGCAAAATAAAATGCCAAAAATGTGCAGTTAGAGCATTCAAGCCAAGATATACTTTGGTGAGCAAGGGTGCCTTAACAAGTGACCTGCATTCTCATGTTGTGAAAATGCAGATATGGCTATGTTTATCTTTCTGTTAAATTTGGCAGATCCTTTTCTGGCTGATTTTATCATCATTTGGCCATTTATACATTTAGTATAATATCAGGTAATGGTCAGGCATTGTTAAATGACTGACATCCAGCATCTATTTGCCTTAAATAACAGAATAAGTGGATTTTTTTGAAAGTGGCATACTTACATCAAACAAGTTGGCTAAAATAAGATGCTTTGAAATGTCAACAATCTGCAATACTGTTTTCTATGACAATTTCATATTGACTATCTTCATAGTAAAAGAAAGTCTCAGATAAAGGAAGTCATTTTCATGATTGAACATGTTCTTCTTAAATCCATTCCTTTCCATGTTATTCCATAAACATTGATTCTCTCTCCCTTATTACTGTGTGCTTGACATTGATAGAAGGAAGACACTTACACAAGAGTCACTTCTTGTTGAATAGAAGCATAACTTTGTATGATGAAGGAATTAGCATTAATTAACCACTTGTTAAGAGAAGAAACCACACACAGAGCTTTACATTAAACTCTCACAACAATTATCTATCACTGATTTTATTATTACCATTTAATAGAGAAGAAAATCTGAGCTTAGGGAAGGTAAATACCTTGTGGAAATAACAGAATAACAATCTAAATATTTGTATCTCTCCAAAGCGAATTCTCTTCCTCCAATCGTGTGCTTTATGCCCTATGCCCGCTGTGCCAAAGCACTATTTCCCCTGGTAGGCTTTGCAGCGATGTCTTTCTGGGTCAGTCAGATTTTAGAAATGAGAAAGCACTCTAACCTTTACCTACAAACCTTTTCAGAAGTGGAACATTTGACTTATACAAGCCAACGGCCCCCATAGTGACTTTTTGTTATCATTTTCAAAGAATTTCCTTAGAGTCTCACTATTTCTTACTCTGCTGTAAAGCAATGGCAGTGTTGTCAAAGGGTTCTAATATAAACAGTTGCCCTACATCTTTTAAATCTCCTCCCTATTCTGTGAATGTAAGTAATTACCAAAATTGTTTCTTTTATAACTTTTGCTTTGTATTTATTCATCTGACTGTGACTGTATATACACCAATGACCAATTTCTTTACATCCTAAGTCTTTGAGCAAATTATCAGAATAGGGATTCTACAATGCTCTCATACCTCACATAGTGTCCCACAACATGCCTCAGACATATTTGAGGTTGCCCTTTGAAGGGGACATTATCATGAGGACATCCCATGCTTATTACCAATTCTTCTTTTGTTTCCTACCAAAGAATAGAATGAACAAAGAATAGAGCAATCAAATGATCACATATGTGAATAGTAGGAAATAAATAAAAATGTGAATAGTAGGAAATAAATAAAATGGAAAAATTAGTCTTGGGCTTTTAAAAACACTTTTTTTCTATATAAGCAATGTTACAGGAGATATAAAGAAAAAAATAAGAGGTTACAAGAAGGATAATTTTACAATTTGAAGTCACTTTTGTTTTTATTTTGTCTATCTCAGAGGATTTTAATGCATTATCCAAAGGGTCAAGACTGTATCTGAATTAAATTATATGTAAAACATAAAATGTTTCTACTAGAAGGTTCCAATATGAATAAGTCAGATATTTTCCTATAAGGAAAAACTAATTCTTTAGGGAAAGATAACTGGAACTTAATATTTTACCTTACCTTTTTAAAAAATGTATGAGAAGATAAAAAGATTGATGACATCTCACTAGAACATGAATCATACTGGAGAAATATTTTGTTTTTTAAGTAGTTATCTGTTTTAACAGATCTATCACATGCTCATATTGTCAAAGGAAAGCAATATATACAAATGTGACACTCTCCCACCAAGAACATCATGAACTCTAATACTAGAACTAAGATAACAGGTCAAGACATTAAATTCTCTTCTCAAATGTGAAGGAAAAGATATCTAATGATATAAATGGGTGGATTTAACTGAGAACAATATCTGAAAAGAAACATTGAGTTTTCCAAAAGGGTGTTTCGTTTTTTATTGTCTATACATAAATTTTTTTATTGTCTATATATACAATTTTTTTTTAACAACAGGTTATTTGAGTTATTCAGAATATGGTCAAATCCTTATGATTTAAGGATTTTTGATCCCAACAGTAGACCATCTAATTTTTCCTTGGCTATTTTATTAATCTACCCCATAACTCCCTTATTTATTAGTAATAATCTCACTTCCAGAGAACAGAGCAGAAGGACAGATGGAAGTAAAACAAAAATAAATCTCCATTATGCTGTAGAAACTTGCAAACTATGCAAGAGAAACTTGTAGGTTTTATGACAAGTTCCTTAGGTCTCCATTATGCCAGATAATTTGAAGCTGACTATGATTGTACGAATTCAATTTCTCTTAAATCTTACCAGGATCATATGTTACATTTTCTTCCCCAAGATGTCATCAAAGGATATAAAACTTTAGTCCTAGAAGGGGATTCTGTTACACTGTCTGTACCTGTCCATAGGCCCTTGCCTGGGTCTGCCCTAAAAGCCACCAAAGGCGGCTCTCTACGAGAGGAATACATGAAGAGCCTCACAGGACCCTTCCTGGCCCCTTGGTGGAACAATTTTGAGTTGTCCCACACAGTCTCTCCATCTTCATGCAGCAAGATGGAGGCCCAGATGTCCACAGGTTGAACTACCTCATTAACACACTCTTATGTTTTGGTTTCCTTTTCTTTTTCTGTCACACTTCTCTATTCTTCCATCATGCTTCCAGGATCACTTCCTTATATAAACTATTTGCATAAATATTATCTCATAATCTGTTGATATCATTTTATTTCCTAAGGGAAGAGACCCAAAGGAAACAGTAATCAAGAAATTACTTTATTTCACTAAGGTAAGAAATTACCTTATTTTCTAGAAAAGGCAAAAAAAATGTTTTTGAGACAGTCTGACTCTGTTGCCTAGGCTAGAGTGCCATGGTGTCAGCCTAGCTAATAGCAACCTCAAATTCTTATGTTCAAGTGATCGTCCTGCCTCAGCCTCCTGAGGAGCTGGGACTACAGGTGCCTACCACAATGCCTAGCTATTTGTTTGGTAGAGACAGGGTCTTGTTGCTCAGGGTGGTCTCAAATTCTTGAGCTCAGGCAATTCTCCTGCCTCAGCCTCCAGAATGCTAGGATTACAGGCATGAATCACTGTACCAGGCCCAGCAAAGGCAAAGTAATAGAAACAAAGTTGATAAGTAGTTGCTTGCAGCTGGACATGAGAATACGTATTAACTGATAATGGGTATGAGAGATCTCACTCTGGAGATAAAACATATTCTACAACTGATTGATGGTGATAGATGAACCACTCAATAAAGTTACTAAAACTCATTGGATTATATACTTGAAACAAGTTAATTTTATGATATGTAAATATACCTCAATAAAGTTGTTGAAAATTTAGTTTATTTGGCATAGACAGTAGAATCCAGAGAGGTAAAGTTCCCAAAGTTACAAAGCAAATATTTTTCAGAGAAAAGAACAGAGTTAAAGCTATTTGACTACTCTAAGAAATAGTATTTTTCTGTGGACTAATGATCTTGCTCATTAAAAATTAAAAATCCCCCCAAATCTGAAAAGCACCAATTAAACCACATAATCAATATATTTATGACACTAATTATAATAATTATCATTTATTTAATGCTTACTTTATGCTAAATTATTCCCCTAGATTAATTTTGAGTGTGGGCCACAAGGAAGGCATTATTACTGTCCCTTCGTATACCCGGGGAAATGGAGCATGAGAAGGAGCAGCTGACTTGGCAGAGGTCACACAGCTTTTATGAGGCTGAGTGAGGGTTCATCCAAGGTAGTCTGTTACCAGAGGCCTTGCGTATGACTCCCGTAATGGCCACATATACCACTTCTTCTGGTAACTAAGATTTACCTTACAACTCCTCCCACTCCAGCATGACGAAAGAAGGAGCGCCTTACCTCATTGTTGAGTTTGTTTATCTGCTGCTTGGTCTCCTCTGCTTTGATGAAGAGAACAGCAGTTCCAATCTCCGGGTCTGAAAATTGACATACACACTGAATAAGTCCTTTAAATAAGCCTCAGATATGAGGATGGGGGTTATTCGAATAGGGAAGGAAGCCCAAGCTATCATTGTTAAGGTTTTTTGATGTCTGTAAGTTCTGTCTTCCCAGGATCAGACAAGCTTCTTGGACTCCTCTGGTTGGCACATGATACAATCTTTGGAAGCAGGCACTTATCGTGGTGATGACTGTGAGTACAGTAACTGTAGTGTCCATGGGAAATCTCATATTCCCCCAAACATAATCACCACCAGGTTCCAAGATGGCACATTTTCTCTTCTTTGACCAGTCTCTGAAAATGTACAAAGGGCTATTCTTTTTCTTCTCTTTCATCTCCTAATATTGATTCCTGTGCCTGTTACTTGAATGGCTGAGTGTAAGATTAGGTGATGGGAAAAAAAGATGAGAAAGCTAAGAGGAGACCAGAATAGGTGTATGGAAGTGGTGAGGTCCTGTGGATTTTCCAGGTGAGTCAACAAGGAAAACATACAATTGTATGAAACATGAGCTTTCATTGCAAATACACCAGTTTGAGAACTATGATTTCTTTGACCCTTGCCCCAAGCACATGAAGTCAATTGAATCAATAAATTGAGATTATACCACTCCTCTTGCTTCTTCTCCCTCTCAGTCAAGGAGTCTTATAAGGAAGGACCTTTGGTTCCTCCAAAATGTGATTAGTGACAGAAAGAATTGTTGATTTACATGAAATACTAATGTTCTACTAAACGGAGACACATCCCCAGAAGTGTACATTCAAATGTCTTTCTTGGGCTTGGCTCTGTTCATAAAGGGACTCTAGTTATCAGGTGATCCCAACACAAAGGTCTTAGAACTTGGTAGAAAAGGGAAGAGGGGGGTCAGCAGGGATTGCTGGTCTACCATCTAAAAGTTTACTGGTATTGTCCTGGATTGCCTACACCTATTTAACATTTGTTCAGTATTTCTGTCTTTATCAAATACAGGTGTTTCTTCTGTAGAGTTTGGCATTTCTAGCCTCAATCATGTTGACACATTCTATTCCTGTTTAAGAGCAATGAACTTAATAATGGCAAGGGAGAGAAGCCTGGGTTAGGTTCAGGAGTTTCCTTACACTAATTCACCATCACTCAGGGTTAGCTCTTAGTTCTCCATCATTTTCAACATGCTTATGTGCTCCTGAAGTTCTTTATCCTCTGACAATCTGCAAATATGTAATCTTAAATATAATCAATGTTCTTAGGGTGTATAACCAAAAGGGCGTTTTGTAGGTGATGTTTTTGTGGATTAGCTTAAATTGATCATAGGAAAACATGGTTACCCTCTGATGAGCAGTAGTAATTTGAGTCTCTTCAACCAAATTCACCTTGGCTGCTAAATAACAGTTCATTTAGGCTAGCCAAAGGCTGCTAAATAACAGTTCATTTAGGCTAGCCAAAGGAACCATTCCAAATCATATCTTAATATCTTAGAGCAGGCATAGACTTAAGTCAGATTATTTAATGGAATTGGTAAAGTTCTATCATGTGGAGAATGTTCTGAGAATAAGAAGGCAAAAAAAAAAAAAAAAAAAAAAGAAGAAGAAGAAGAAGGAGGAGGAGGAGAAGGAGGAGGAGAAGTAATGTAAAACCTTAGAAGTAAAAAAGAAATATTGTCACCTAGAAAAAAACTAAATATAGAGCTTACCTCCAAGAGGAGGAGAAATTCTGGGCTCTGGCCTGATTCGTTCAGAGCCAAAGTCAAAAGTCTGACTTTCTTCACTGCTATTTCCATCTTCAATTCCATCAACAATCCTATTTAAAATAAGAGAAACTGGTTGTGCATTTGTTATATATTCATGGATTCCACAATTTCTAAAAGACTTTAATAAGTATTGTGTTAACTTTCTAAATTTAACTCTAGAGCTGAGCTATGCAGAATGATAACCATTGCCTTATATAGTAACCACTAGCCTTATATTGATTCTGAGGTTCAAACATTTAAGATACAGAAGTCCTTTTACCTAAATTCATATTGAATACTCAATACAGGCAAAAATATTTTAACTTAATCATTAAAGAATCACAGAAATTAAATTTGATGATACCTGCACTCTCCACTTGGAGAAAACTCTTAACTATGAGATTTAAAGAATTATATTTAAATTACTATCAGGACTTTAGTCTTCTTCCTTGGTAAATTATATGTAGCTCATTCATTATTTAAAAACTATGCAAGTCTATTACAGAAATTTTAAACATAAAGATAACAAAACATCAGGAAATAAAAATCACCTGCAGTCTGCTGCTGCACTCAACATTTTGGTGCACGTCCTCACACTCTCTCTCCATCTAGAAGAACATACCTCATATACTTGAGTATAAGCCGACCCCCTTAATTTTACCCTAAAAACCGGGAAAACTTAGTGACTCGAGTATAAGCCGAGGTGGAAAATGCAGCAGCCACTGGTAAATTTCAAAAATAAAAATATATATCCAAAACAATTACAATAATTGAGGAATCAGTAGGTTAAATGCTGATACCCTCACATCAGATACA
>CAUYPK010069056.1:0-41894 GCA_963574355.1 Loris lydekkerianus
AAAGTATCCCAGGAATGGAAGAAAAAGTATCCAATGTACTCAGCCCTACTATGAAGCTAAATTATAGCTTTCACATGAAGGCTATAACCCAACTATACCACAAGACTATGGGGAAAGGACCAAGGAAGGGGAAGGGAGGGGAGAGGTTTTGGTGGAGGGAGGGTAATGAGTGGGGCCACATCTATGGTGCATCTTAGAATGGGTACAGGTGATTGCACTAATATACACAGCTATGATTTAACAATTAAAAAAAAAATCTGAAAAAAAAAAGTTCCTCCTCAATCTAATGTATAAATGGGAGTAAAAACAACTCCTATAATGAAACACAAATGTTAGTCCACAAATTTTTGTGACCAATTACTCTATGCTTACAATAGTAGGCTCTGAGGACATAAAGATAAAGATACAGTCTCCAAAGGAGCTTAGTTTAGACAAGGAAGAAGCAAATCAACAAATTCCATGTGACAATGCTAGTAAGTATTTACAAGATTTAGAGGAGAAAGTAATTTGTCAAAGAAGGATTTACTCATTTTTGCTCATTCATTATAGGTGAGTACCTATAATGTTTGACATGGAGACATAAACATAAATAGGCACAATCACTACCTTCCAGAAAGTTACAGTAAAAGGGTACACAAAGAAGAATAAACAATGTAACCTAATATCATACTGTCACAGAAGTGTGAACAAGGTATGCACTGGGGAGTTACCAAACATAGTACTGTGCCAAGTTGCTGACCTTGAAACTAAGATGATGCAAACTTGAATTAATCCAGTAGCAGGGGGGATAAAGATTAGTATTCTAGAGGACCACTTTTCAAACCTTAATGCACATACAAAATCACCTGAGAAATCTTGTTAAAATGCAGATTCTGATCCAAAGATGTGGTAAGGGGGCCTGAGGCAGCATTTCTAACAAATTCCCAAGTGATACACAGTATTAATGCTCCTGGTTCATAGATCACAATTTAAATAGCAAGGTTCTTGAGGTAGATTAATTTCAAGAGGAAAGAGATAAAATACCCACAATAAGAGAGAACAAGGAAAAACAAAAATCAGAAAATAGCTATTACTTTGCCAATTAGATGACCTTTGCAAAAGTAGTTTCAGTGGACTAGCGGAGGGAAAGTCAGATGATGTATATTTAAATATACACGGGAAGTAAGGAGATGGGGACAGGAAATCATTTTTTTTGTTTGTTTTTACTCTTAATGCTGGGAGAGGCTTAAGCCTATAGACAAGCTGAGAGAAAGATCTGGTGGAGAAAGAAAACAGAAGAGAAAGGAAAGAGGGGAGAATCATTATGAAAAAGTGTTCCCCTCCTTTAAAGGGAGGGGTTCCTCTCCCTTTAAAGCAGAGGAGGCAAAAATTGGTCTGAAAGGCTAAGGGGGAGGGGGTAAGAGACAGGAATAAAGGCTGAAAAAAGTTTACCCATATTACCCAAAAAAGAAGTCAAGTGATCTGAGAAGGAATATAAAGTTCGGAGTCAACATCCTGGAGAGTAAAAGAGAAGCAATGGAGAAAAGTTTGTGTATATCACAAACACTGATTCAGATGAAAAGTTTGTGTATATCACAAACACTGATTTTTGAATATGTACTGATTTCAAATTGAGATCTTAAACTGAATAGTGACTTCCCTTAAATAAAATTATCTTTTTTCCCCATTACAATTTTTTAAGACTCTTAGAAGTTTCCTGTATTTTGTTTTATTTTTTTTTTAACCATATAATTAATCCAAAGACAACTATAGTTAAGCCGGCATAACTAATCTGAAGTACTAATGCATTTGGAGTTTTATGAACTCAAAACACGTGGTCATAAGGCAATCGTGGAAATTTCTAGACTAGAGAGAAAAACTGTATTTTTCTTTAAAATTCAGTTTTTTGTCCTCTGTTCTGACTTCCTTATTTTTCTTTTGTTTCTCTTTATAGGTAGAAGAGACAGGATATTTAAAAACTAAAAATTTGGGGAATAGAGGAATAGTTATAAACAAATGTTTGCTGTTTGTATCATTTGTAAAGGCACATTTTGTTAATCATTTTATCTAGAAGAACCCAATAATGTCCACAACAATCATATTTATCTGGAATATTTAAACCACCTTTAGAGACTAATTTTCTTATTTATTTTTCTTAGGAGACTTGCAATGCAATTTAATATAGCTTTTTCCTCTACAGCGAAAATATAAAATGCTTATAAATTTAAGTTATGTGATTTTAATTTTAAAAATTATACTTGATTATGAAAAGGGAAAAATTGCTAACATGATTGGATATATTAAAAACTAAGCTTCAAGTGATAATCAAGAATATCTTTTATAAAATTTAAACATCACAGTCATGTGAAACATTCTTTATAACGGTGGTTCTCAACATTCCTAATGCCACGAACCTTTAATACAATCCAAAGGGGTCACGATCCACAGGTTGAGAACTGCTTTAGAATAACCAATAATCTGGCTCAGGTCACCATCATGTCTCAGGTGGATTTACTACAGATGCCTTCTAACTTACTTTCTCTGGCTTTCCCCCTTAATACGGACTGAAGGTTTGTGTCTTCCAAAATTCATATACTGAAGCCCTACCCCTTAGCATGATGTTACATGGGGGTAGGAGCTGTGGGAGCCCACCCCTGCCCCCATCACCACCGTGTGAAAACAGAGGCAGGCTGCTATCTATAAACAAGGAAGAAGGCCCAAACTGGCTAGCACATTGATCCTGGACTTCCCAGCACCCAGAACTGCGAGAAATAAATGTCTGCTGTTTAAGCCACCCAGTCTAGGATATTTTGTTATAACAGTCCCAAATACCCCTCTCTCAATCCATTCTCCACACTAAATACAATCTCAGTGTATCATTCACCTATAAAAACTTTCCAATGGCTCCTTACTGTTCTCATGATAAAATCTTTTTTTATTATTTCAAAATATTACAGGGGTACAAATGTCTTTGGTTACACGGGTCACTTCTGTTATGTTTGGTCAGTGTTATAAGTGTGCCTATACCAGATGCTATTCATCGTACCTGTTAGGTAGGTTTTCGCTTACTCCTTCCTCCCGCTTGCCCCTGCTTGATTTGATTTTATTACTAAATTTAGCAACCAATGCCATGTCTGCTTATCAGGTCCATACCACAGTCAAGGGAATCTTTATAGAACAACACTTTGTTGTGAGGATGAACATACCTTTCGGAAAATGTAATCTGTTTGGCATTTTTTATGTTAGGTAGCCAATTTTTCAGAGATACTTACAAAAGGTACATTAAAAGCAAAGTTTATTAAAAAGTTGTTATAAAAAATTTCACTTTGCTAAATTATAATTTATATTAATTACAGGATATGTAATTATTTGCAACTGCAATAAAGCCAATGAGACAGAGTTGAGGGCTTAAGAAACACAAATATAAATAAATATTTGTTTTTAAAAAAACTTAACAACATTTTTGTCACATTATAACCTAATGGTAAAAAATTTATAATTTTTCAAAATCAGAAAACACATGCCTTGAGAGATAGAAAGAAAACATCTGTCTCCATAATTATCATATATTTATAATTTAACTATTAATAAAAGAGGCTCTTCAATTCCATGGGTATAGAAAGATGTATATATATGATCATGAAATTCTTTAGTCAATATTGGCCCAAATGTAATCTATCATATTAAATTTTTTAACAGTGACTACTTGAGTGTTAGGTGAATGTTACTTGAAGAAGAAATACTTAAGATAACTTCTAAGTACCATTTCTAAATGTAAAAAGTTCTACCTTCAGTAGAAATTTCTGGGAATCATTTTTATTTCTGGTTATATAATGAAAAAAATTGAGGGGACTAGGCAATGACAACATGAAAATCCTTTCTATTTTTCAGTTTTTCTACATGTTGAGAATTATGACAGAAAAATAATATAATTTATTTGTAATTACACCTATTTTATCCTCAAATGTAGGCTGTCTGAAGAAAACAAATACTATTATTTTTAAAGCAACATTATTTAAAATGTATACCATAAAGTTGTTATAATAGAGTCACACACAATAAAAGGGGAGGACATTTTTTTTACTTACATTGAATTTTAGGAGAATAAATATCCAACAAATTTTCATCAGCAGAGAGTGAATTTTTCGTCACTTTCTGAAATTTCTTTTATGATACCACTGATATTAAAGAGGTATATGGTATTTTGTAACCAGACTTGAAAAGATATTTAAGAATGTTTATAGACCCACACACTTTCTCCATCGGTTTTGACAAATTTTACTCACGTAAATTATCGAGGATGTCTCTTTTCTTTCTACACAATTACTCTGTTGCTGTCATTGGTATTAAACTAACACATTCTTCCACATTTAGCTAATATATTGCTTATTCTATACATAACAACTTATAGCCCCTCTCTAAAAAAGGACCAGAGAGAAATGGGATTTGATTCATCGGCTTATTGCTATATTTACCTTAAGCCTGGCCTATTTCTTTTAGTGCCCTAAATGGGCTAATATGTATAATTGTTACATTTATTAAACATCATATAAATGGTAGTTTAAAAATTAAAGGACTCAATATTAATTAAAATAAAATATAAAAAGATAAAAACTCTGATATCTAGAAGCACAACAATTGACTCACCTGCGAGTGACTGATTTCTTCTCTCCATCTCCCTCTCCAGCTGATTTAACATTTGCACTTATGTCCTTTTTTAACTTTTTCGCAATTCTTTCTCTCATCAGGTTCTTTTCATCACCATCAATATATTCATCATGCTCAGCATTTTCATCTCCATCCTGCAGAAAACGAATTTGAGTATTTGCCAGGTGTTCAATTTCCCCTCTCACTTCCAGAGATCCATTGCATACATTCTAGACCAGGTTTGTTTTTCTTTTGTTTTGTTCTGAATTAGTAAGGGCTTGAAGAATCTGCTCCAGGTGAGTTCTGCTCTAAGCAAAATATGTAAGTATAGAATATTCCAAGAAAGGCTGTTTGCTCAATTCATGCCCT
The DNA here is from genome assembly GCA_963574355.1 of Loris lydekkerianus. Taxonomy (NCBI): domain Eukaryota; kingdom Metazoa; phylum Chordata; class Mammalia; order Primates; family Lorisidae; genus Loris; species Loris lydekkerianus. The sequence goes on from CAUYPK010069056.1 coordinate 4,996, forward strand.
GGAACTCTGGGTAGCACAGACTGTTCCCCTTATTGTCACCCCAATACTGTATCTCCCTATATTCCTATTATAGGAATATCCCCGTGAGAAATGTGTTTCTGGAGGCAGTGGGCCTGCATATTGACCTCAACTAGGGATTAATTCAAGTGGAAGAAATGTAGGGAAGTTGATATTTATTTCTGGAGTCTAACCCATAGCAATCACTCCTCTTCTGAAAATCCTCCAGTGGATCCCAAGTCACTCCAGGCCCATAAGGTCTATATCTCCCTGAGACAATCTCCTACAACTCCAGCTCAACAACACTAGCCAACTTTGGAGCTGTTGTTCTCTCCAGCCTAAAACACTCCTATTCCAGGTATCTGTCTGCATTGCTTATTCTTTTATCTCTTTCAAATCTTTGCTCAAATGTTACCTTCTCAGTGATGTTTTTTGATCACCCTATTAAAACAGCAAAACTATTAGCCCATCTCTGGTATTCTCTAGTCTTGTTCTTTGGTTTATTTTAGAAAGCATTTATTGCCCATCTGATATACTATATGTTTTAACTATTTATGTGTTTATTGTCTCTTATGCCACTAGAGCAAACATTCCATCAGGGCTCCCAGCTTTAACCGGGAGGAGAGTGAAAGGAAGGGAGAAGAGAGAGTAGGATCAATTTTCTTTTGTGAATTTTTGATTGGGTGCATCATAATGCAGCAGAGTTCTTAACTCAAGAGTTATGGACTCCTACAGTGGTGGTTCTCAAAGTCTGCTTCTCAAACTCCTCAGACCATGATATGTGGTTGTTTGTTAAAAATGTAAAATCCCAGCCCTCATGGCAGACTTACTGAACCAAAATCTCTGGGGGATAGGAATTGTGAATGTTTTTAGCAAAATGTTTAAGTAATTCTTAAGCACTAAACATTGATAACTAGGGCCATGCTTGGGCCTCAGGAGATATAAAAAAAAAATCCCCCACAAATTCATACACATTTGGTTGTAAAAGTAGTACATTTTCCTGGGAAAGAATTCAGTTTCGATCATCTCAAAGGCTTTGGGACACAAAACAAATTAAAGATCATACACTATGCTAAGATGACCTCATGCTACCCATGATACTAACAGCAAATCTTACTTTTACATTTTATCCTATTTGCTAGACCCATATCATTGTTATATAGATGTCTCTAAGTAATCTCAATCTCAAAATGTACAAAATTATCCTCATTATTTTTCATCTTTCTCCCCATCTCAAACCTACACTTTTCTTTTTATACCCATCTAACAAGTTGTTCAGCTTCCTCCTTCCTCATCTCATGGTACACAGTCACCTCCTAGACTTCTTTCAAATTTATGTCTTTCCCAATTCCCAGCTGCAGTCTTACATCAAACTTTCCTCCTACAATAGCTTCCTAATAGTTATCCTTGACTGCAGTTCATTTCCTCTAATTTGTCCTCTATAACTGTGGTGCCCAGTCCTCAGGCTGTGGACCAGTACTAGTCCATGGCATGTTAAGAACCAGGCCCTATAGCAGGAGGTGAGCACAGGAGAACAAGTGAAGCTTCATCTGTATTTACAGCCACTCCTCATCTCAAGATGAGCAGCATTAGATTTCATCGGAACACAAACACAACTGTAAACTGTGCATGCGAGGGATTTAGGCTGTGTTCTCCTTAAGAGAATCTAATGCTCAGTGATCTGAGGTAGAGATGCAATACTCTGCAACATCCCCAAACCATCCCCCCATCTCCCTGGTCTGTAGAATCATTGTCTTCCATGAACCAGTCCGTGGTCCAAAAAGGTTGGGTACCACTGCTCTACAGTGATCTTCCCATGTTGCAAAGTTGACCACTGCAACCTTCTTTTAGATAAATGTCCTTCAACTCTTCCTTATTACTTTTAGATGAAATTCAAACTCTTCACCATGGTCCATGAAGGCCTGTAATAACCTCATCCCATGCTCCCTCTTGTCACTGAACTCTCTTCAAGCTGGCCTGCTATCAGCTCTTCAAACACACCAAAACCCTCCATGCTTTCCCATATGTTGTTCTCTGAGCTAAAGAAACCCCACCTATCACTTTACTTTTGGCCTAGTTGATTCCTAACTCTCCCGTAAAACGTAACACAGCATCATCTCTTGCAGGAAACTTTTCTTAACAAGGTAAGATATTCACATCTTCTCTCTATTATACATAGAGAGAACCCTCTCTTTTGACTGTGGTAATAGATAAATCTGTGTTCACGCATGGAGTTGTGTACTTCATACTGAATTATGCAATGCATAGATCAATGGGTTTTTACATAAAGAGGCATGTGTATAATTTGAAAAACTTGATTTCTTACATATTAAAAAAATTTTTTCCTTATGTTTTATTATCTTTATTACCCAGTACAACTAATAAAGATCATACAATCTTGAAGGAAAACCTTCTGAAATATATGTATAACAAAGGAATACTACTATCAATGACTGTTCCAAGCATTCACCTTATATGATGTAGGATGTTCACTCATCAACATTTAAACTTTTAACATAATAAAATTATAACAACTCAATTTTGAGTATTTATGTAATATTACATAGAGAGAAAAAAAGCAGGTTAGAAATTCATATATAAGATTCCAATTTTGTGGGGTAGTGCCTGTGGCTCAAAGAAGTAAGGCGCCAGCCCCATATATTGGAGGTGGCAGGTTCAAAACCTGGCCCCGGCCAAAAAACAGCCAAAAAAAAAAAAAAAAAAAAAAAGATTCCAATTTTGTGGGAAAATAGACACTTGGAAGAAAATATTCCAATATCAAAATAAATGATTATTTTTTAAATGCTTTTCAGAATTTAACATGCATAACAGTAATAATATTACATTAAGAAAAAATAATTTAATTTTTTGTAAAAATTTTGAACTTGCTATACATTGTTAAAACTATATGTATAATAAAATTAATGATACTCACATCATTTAAATCTCCTGTTGTATCACCTTTTTCACTACAAAATATAAGGAAAACAATTTTAGCTTCAAAGTAAAATTAATAAAATTTAATAATTAAAAAATTTAGAACTGTTTGCTAGAATTAATATTTCAAGAATTTGATTCAACATAGGAATCTCAGAATGTCACCGTAGAACAGATAGAAACAGTCAAAAAGGGAGTCATTTTTTAAAAAATAAAAGATGTGCTCCAGTAGCAGATATATACAATTACTGAAATTTAAAAAATAGAAAAAAAAAAAAAACAACAACCAACAATAATTGGTTTGTTGTTCCTATTTTTATGAAGAGAAGTCTGTAAAAAACAATTGCTCCCACTGGCTTGATGTATTCTGACTAATATAACCAAATATTTCAAATAGAAGGGTATTGAGAAAAGATTTTGAAATAGTATTTTTGAAAATGAGCTAAACTTAGTACAATAGTATTTTAGTATACCCTCTGAGACACTGGCCCAGTACATTAGGTGCAATTATATTTAACACTGACACTTCTACCCTTGTCAAAGCAACAAAGGTAGTAAGACAACTTTCTGTCAACCCCACAAAGTATATGAGAATTTACAGTCAGTGGATTGTCCCCCAAAGCAGTGACTTCCTCATATAAACATTCAACTCTAATTTGTTCTAAGTGGTAAAAGTTTAACAATTAATTTTAAATTTAATTAGTTCAACAGAGGTAGACAGCAAGAAGAGTGAAAATGACAAGCATGCTTCTATAATGCTACAAGTTCCCTACCTCTGTTATAGAAATGTTTTGTTTTGTTTTTTAAGCTGGATTTAAAATTTTAGACTTATGAATACTGACTTCACTCACAAAGGAAGAAAGAAAATTATCTAAGCCACCAAATAAGAACTTAGGACCATACCAGCACTAGACTAACCTTTCAACAGCTGGAACAGAACTGAGATGTGGATCATCCTTAAGCAAGTCATGACTACTTTTGCTTTTTCCCTTCATGCTCTGGAAAGGAATGTACAATGTAATCATGAGTGATAAAATAAACAGTCTTCCAAAAGGACAAATTAACAATTTACATAAAATCTAGTACTGACATAATGTGGTTAGTAAAAAATATCTTCCTAGAAAGCTTTAGAAAGGAAATCCTACTCTTCCATTGACCAAAAATAGTATTTTGGAAACATGTTTTTTCAAAAAGTGGCACATTGGCAGGGCATGGTGGATCACAGCCCTACTCTCAGCACTTGAGTGGCTGAGGTAGGTGGATTGCCTGAGCTCACAGGTTCGAGACTAGTCTGAGCCAGAGCAAGACCTCATCTCTAAAACTAGCCGGCATTGTAGCGGGTGCCTACAGTCTCAGCTACTTGGGAGGATGAGGCAACAGAATCTCTTGAGCCCAAGAGTTTGAGGTTGCTGTGAGCTATGATGCCACAGCACTCCAACAAGGGTGACAAAGTGAAACTCGGTCTCAAAAAAAAAAAAAGAAAAAGAAAGTGACACATTAAAAATAAGTGTACTAATTACAAAATTCAAGCACTAAATTCTCATCATGATTCACAAACAACTAAATGTGTTAATTATTATGATCCACAAATTATAACGTAGAAGCTGGATCACAAGAGCAATCTGAAATAAATGCACATTATTATTTTTCAGATATACCATTTATATTGCACGGAATCACTTTTTTTTAACTGCACACACAAAACCAGATGAGAGCACCTTTCATTTTTATTTAAAAATAAATAACAGATATGTAGAGGAGCCGCTAAAACATGAGACTATTTGTGAATGACCAAAGATTTATTAAATGCTTTAATTTCAAAGTTCATGTTCTCAAAAAAATGTACATTTTAGTAGGGAAACAAGACAGAAAGATGTAAGAGGTAGAAAACTAAAATTACAACTACTGTTACTATTATTGTAATCTATTAAGCATAAAATTTGTCTCAAGCACAATGCTACAAATAGCATTTCTACCCCTCATTCCCCTTCTCTCCAAGTGAAAGTATATGAGATGGATGTTATTAGCATTTTACAGATGGTTAGGGAGATTAAGTAATTTATTAGTCAGTGGTAGAGCACTTAGGATTTAAATCCATGTCTGTCTGACAATAGTACCTGTATACCAAAATTCAAAACGTATCCATTTTTCTGTTCCTGCAAGTCCCTATTGACCCAGAATACCAGCCTGCTTTCAGAGGCGCAATCTCCTATCCGACAGACTTCCCTACTGCACAGGGGGAAATTTCACATTTATACCTTTATCTTGAGGGGCAGGAAGCTGCTTACCACCTCTACCCTGAAACTAATCACACAAAAGTGAATAGTTAAGAGGTTAGAGTTCACAGATAAAAGAACAAAGTCTATTTATTTTGAAGGAAATTTTATTTTGAAAAATTCTCTACAAAATACTTTGACTAAAAATTTTAAATATAGAATCAGATACAGAGAGGTGCTTTGAGTGAAAACACGTCTTTCTTTTAAGCTCCATTTACCAATATTAATTTTGAGAACAGGCCCTTAAGTTTGATAGGTTTTTACCCCAAGGCAGATGTATACCTTTTGAAATGTATTTCCTGATGGAAAAAAACAGATTTTTAAATTTCTTTACTAACATGAAGTTCTCAACATTTTAAGATCTTAATCAATTAAAATATACTTACAGTCCAATTTCACAAGACAAAAACCTTTCTCTAGTAGATAATCTAAATATGCTATTATTCATAGTTTTAAATAGTTATAGAATCTGAATTATGAATTATTAATCTCTATTTCTAAATTCCATAAACTTCCTCAAACTAAGGAGTTGTGAAATGGCAAAATGTTACCTACTTTCTTAATGTTTGCCCAAATGTGAAAGATGTTTAAAAATAGAAGGTGGTGTAGTTGAAAGATAACAAGACAAGAAGAAAGACTATGGTTGGACAAAATGACTTTCAAAATCTAATATTCCATAATTTTATGGATTTTAGTCTAAAACTTCAATCAATATGGAAATAAAATGACCTTATCATACCTCCTACAAAGTGGAAATGATATTAATAGTAGTCTCGCCAATTTCACACAAGAAAATTAAATGAATTATGGGCAAAAGTTTACAGTGAACATAAAATAACCAAAACTAGACTAAAAACGCAAACATCTTTTGTTTTGGATAGTTTCTGTCCCTAAAATTCCTTCCTCTTCCATCTACCTGCAGACATCAGGTTATCTTCACCTCTCTTCAGAAATATTCCCTTATTAATTCTCTCTTCCCACTTCCCTCATGGAGTCATGATCATAAACATCACCTGCTATTCCAGCCTCTTAGTTCACAGATCAGAAAATGAGAGTTATATTTAAAAATTGCAGAGATAAGATTAGAATTCAGGTCTCTATGCTCTTGGTCCATTAACAGCTATCCTATATCATTTATTTGTAAATGTTTGCAAATGTTTGACTGTTAATATTTTTTAAATGGGTTATTGTACTGTATTTTTGAAAATCAAGATTTTAACTTTTCTCATCACAAAAAATAAGTATATAAGACAATGCATATGTTAATTAGCTCAATTTAGCCATTCCATAATGCATACATATCTTAAAACATCATGTACATGATAAATAATGCTTAATTGTCAATTTTTTTTAATGAATTAATTTTTAAAGAGCAAGGTTCATATCCCAAAACTCAATTTAAACAGCTTGAAGGAAAAAGAACAAACTTGTTTTATACCAGTTTAAAATAAGACTTGCCAAGAAGAGGAACCTATAAATTAATCTGAATAATCACTACTATTTCACATTTTAATTAACTTTTAAAATTGAATATATAAATATATGATAAAAGCCAGATTTTTAAATGTCTCCCTTTCAACTATCATCCACTTTAAATTCCTAGGAGGAGAGAAAGCAAATTAGGGAAGAACTGAAGAAATTAGGAGACAATACTAAAAATGGTAAAAATGAACTCAGACATTTCTTTTACTCTTTCTGAAAGATCTATTTTAAAGTTCTTATTTATACCATGAGGTAACAATGACTTTAAAGAAAGATCAAACACCAAATATATTTTAAAATGTTTTAAATGTTGCATGAAAGAAGCTGGCTATTTATAAAGGGTTTAGCTGCTGAACAAAATACTAAATATAGTTAGTGAATTCAGTGTAAGGAGCGCCACAGAAAATTCAGAACTGCAAATGAATCTAAGACTATTAAAAGAGATGTTGAAAAATTACATTATCTGCCATTTTATACCCAAGAACAAAGAGACAGCAAAACAGTACAAGTAAGAAAGAACAGGGAAGAGAGAACAGAGAAGAAAAAGAAAGAAAGAGACAAGGGGCAGGGAGACAAAGAGAAAAAGAGGTATTGTAGCACAGAGGAATATTCGCCAATAAATTTGGGGCTTAATTTCTAATTCCTGTGTAGGTAGTTAATTTTATGAGTCAATTTGGCTAGGATATGGTACCCAGCTGTTTAGTCAAACACCAGTCTGGATGTTGCCATCAAGTATTTTTTAGATGTGATTAGCATTTAAATCAGTAAGCTTTGATAATGCATATTACCTTCCATAAAGTGGGTAGGCCCCATCTAATCAATTGAAGGCCTTGAGACTAAAACTGGAGTTTCCCCAAAATGAAGCAATTTGTCACAAGACTGCAACATAGAAACCCTGTCTGAGTTTCTAGCCTGTAGGTTTCAGATTCATCAACTATTCCCTGATTCTCTAGCCCGCTGGCCTGCTCTACATACTTTGGACTTGCCAGCTCCCACAACTACATGAGCCAATTCCTATAAATAGAGAGATCGGTATAAAACAATCTAATTTATTCTCTCTGTCTGTCATATTCTTTCATATCCTATTGGCCTACAGGTTGTTTCTCTGGAGAACCCTGAATAATATACTACTCTGAGACCTTCAGAACAAAATCAGAAAAATGTAATAGTAAAAAAGTGATTTTAGAGGTCCCTTAATCTATTTTCCCACCCAATGCAGGAATTTCCTTGACACCACTTCTGACTGGGCAACCACATCTCTACACCTAAAAGAAGAGCTTATTAACACACTCTCTCTCTCTTTCTCTCTCTCTCTCTCTCACACACACACACAAAACCTACTTTTTTTTTAATATGGCTTCCATTACTGGAAAATTCTCTAACTGGAGGGAAAAGAAAAGTCTATGTGTAATTTTCAACCATCCAGCCAACCCTAGTTCTATCTTCTAGAACTACAAATGAATTAGAAACAAGTTCTATTCCTGGCATATCCCACACAATACAGACATAGACTGGCCTCCCTAAAATGTCCACATCCTAATCTCTAGCATCTGTGACTATTACTTTACATGGCAAAAGGGAGTGTTCATTTAAAGTAAGAATTTTGAGATGGGGGGATTATCCTGGATTATCATGGTGGGCCCGATGTAATCAGAAGAGTACTTATAATGAAAGAGGGAGGCAAAAGTATCAGTTTCAGAGTGATACAGTATGGGAAAGACTTTACCAGTCCCTGTTGGCTATGAGAATGGAGAAGGGGCCATGCCAAAGAACACACACAGTCTCTAGAAGTTGAAAAAGGCAAGGAAGGGAAGGGAGGCTCCAGAGGCTCCAGAAAGAAGGCAACCCTGCCAATACCTTGAGATCTAGCCCAATGAAGCCTATTTTCAGACTTCTGACCTCCAGTAGTAAATTTGTTTTGCTTCAAGCCACTAAATTTATGGTAACCTATTACAATAGCAATATAAAACTAAAAAAAATAGTTAACATGTAAAAAATCAGCTAAATATAAAAACTAAAATATAAATAAATTAAAACGGAATGCAATTTGATGGGACAGAAAGATTTTATAAATTAGACTTTTTAACATTTCTGACCACCTTTGTGCCAATGGTCTAGCAGTATTCTCCATTCCATGTCCACCCAACTTCTTAACTTTAGGGGAAAGTTTAATTTCACCAGATCAACTAGAATAGGATGAAACATTCTTAGTTTATTCTCAAATGTGGCAAAGTTGTCTCCCCATATACCTTGCTCTGGGTAAGAAAAAAGCCCTTCCATAACTTTGGATTTGAGGCATATTAATAAACTGTTAACAAGTCTCATAGTGAGAGAAATACTAAGTGTATTACTGTGAACATGGCACTGTATTTAGCTATTGAGATACTTTTATAACAGAACTGCTGTCTAACTTGCCTCATGAAAACTGTTAATATTTGTCTGGTTATAAGCTTGTACTTGAAAAATATTTTCTGACGTTTGTGTAAGTTACGCATAAGGATTCATGAGTAAATTTTAAATCAAGACAGACATTTGAATAAAGCACTGTTTAATAAGAGAGCAATATGAAGAAAGAACCATTCCAGATAAAAACTTTTCAAATATTTCAAGCCTAGCATTGTATTTTCACTTAGTTCTACTTCTCCAAATTATATCCAGTTCCTCAGGCATTTTCTGTGTGAGAGAGTTTTTGGCATCGCACCCAGCCTCCTCACCACCCTCCCGTCCTTTGGATGTATCTAGTTTGTCAATATCTTTTTAAGATGTGTTCGGAACAGAACAAAATGCTGCAAATGTGATCTAAAAAACACAGTGTTAAATTCCTTATTCCAGAGATCTAACTCTGAATAATTCAACTAGGGCCCATAGACTATTATGTCATATCTATGCAGCTGATTTTATTGAGCTAAAGTACAGAATTTACATGTGCTCCTATTACATTTCAACACACTGGTTCAAATAATCAGGCATAGGTTGAAAACAAAGCACCCTTTGGGCAGAAGTATTCAATTAGCTATAAATCTATCTGACTGTACTATCTCTCAGATCACATTTCTTTACGCTGTCCACAGAATATCATGAGAGAGTCTGACAATGTGCTTTTCTGAACTCAAGATATGATTATTATGGCAGCCCCCTATCATGCAATCCTATCAAAAAGGAAATGAAGTCGGTCTGGTAAGTCACTTAACCAGAGTCTCAGTTTCCTCATCTATAAAGAAAGGAAGTTGGACTAGATCCCTTTGAGCTATAAAATTCTATGATTCTAAAGAGATTTTTATCAGGTAGTAGAAAGATACTGAAATAAATAATAAAGGAAAGTAAACCCATGTGGGAGAGGCACCTTGTCATGAATAAATGAGGAGGGTGAAGGAGTGTCTGTAATCCCACACTGATAATCCATAAACCAGAGGGGACTTTATCTTGTTTCTCCTTTCACATAAAGTAGAGCCCAATTCAGACTTTACCAATTATTAACTTGTGATCAGTCAGACAGGTTCTGGAATAAAGCTTAACACTGTGGAGACAGTGAAAAAAGAAACTTGATAAGCAAATGAATAATGAAACAATTATTTTTAAACCCTTCAGAAATATTTAATTACATTCAACCACTGAAACTGTGAATGGCTCTTAGTCATTATAGAAGACACTTATGGAACTTTGGCTATAGTTATTTCATACATTTTAAAACAGTAAGGCTAAATTTTAAGGACACATATTCTACTGGCCATACTTTTCCAATATTCAGGCTAGCATCTTTTTTCCTTATCAAGGTATTTTAAGGTGTTCATAGTGTTTTTAAAAAAAGTGGAACAAAATAAACAAAAATGCACTTCTACATAGTATTTGGATTCTCTCCAGAATTTATCTCATGCTCATGCAGTCTAAAGCAATTTCCTTTTCCCTAAGCCAGTAAATTCCAACAATTTTATTGTTGTTTTTCTATTTTCTTAAACGAAACTAGCCCACTAACCCAACACATAAAGCAGACAAAAAAAACCAACTACATTTTAGGTTGGGTGCAGTATGTCATACCTATAATCTTAGCATCCTGAGAGGCCAAGGCCTCTTTACCAGAAAAACTAGCCAAGCATGGTGGCACATGCCTGTAGTCCCAACTACTCAGTAGGCTGAGGCAAGAGGATTGTTTGAGCCCAGGAGTTTGAGGTTTCCATGAGCTCTAACTCCATGACACTCTAGCCTGGGGTAACAGGCCTCAAAAAAACAAAAAACAAACAAACAAACAAAAAAAAAAACAGAGCCTCATTGTGTAGGCCAGAGATTCTGCAGTGTGCCAAGACTCATTTGCATGTGAAGAATGGGTTGTTGGTACAGGTGCATACTCAGGCTTTCCAAGGCGACTGAAGCTATCTAGGACTCTAAAAGGGTGCTCAGGAAGGGCACTATGCCAATGATACCAACCTTGTGGCTTCCTACCCAAGAAAACTGAGCTGCTGGTAAAGTTAGTAGCCCTCTACATTGCTTGGGCATCAAAGCATGAGGTTCTACATAATAATTATGATCATATTATAAGTTATTTGATATTCTGTAGTTCTCTGAGATTAAAATACCAATTATAACATATTGTATTTTTTTATTTTAAAACATTTGACTTTCAAAGACATTTTTCAAGATTACATAATGTATCAAAATAAGAACTATTTATATTTGCTCTTTATTTTTACTCTCAAGCCTAAGAAATGCTTTAAACAGTCTAGAAAGACTAGGGTAAAATCTGTGGTGTACATTATTTCCATGTTATAAAAAGGAAAACTGGGACTCCTAGAGACTAAGTTATCTAAGGTCACAGAGTGAAAAGTAAAGTTTTAATAGGAAATTGTATGATCCCAAATCCATGTTACATCTACTCCTACATACTGCCACTCAAAAATGCCACAGACTCTATCTGCAAGGAGCTCACAGTCCAGGGTTCTATGCAACTAACAAGTCACAAAGTAAAGGTTATAAGGTCAGCATAGTATACAAGGGGAACACAGTCCTATGTTTCTTAAGTAATAAAACAAGAAAAGATGTGCTTAAAAGGAAAATGTAAAGTATCACAAGAAAGGCAAAGTTTAGGTAAGAAAAAGATTAAGAAAAACTGGAAAAGACATTTAGAAAAGATGATATTCTAGGCTTGGAAATACCATGCAGAGATAGGATGAGACATTTCAGATAGGGAAAAGAACATGAACAAAGATACAAAAATAGGAAAGACAAGGCATACATGTATAAAGAGTTTCAAACCATTCAGACCTGTTAAAACAGTGTTTCCTGCATTTCCCTACTATAAACATGTAGCTTCCCAGGCAACTCCTTAGAAAATTCTGATTCAGCAAGTCTGAGCTTGAGCCTAGGAATCTTAATTTTTAAAAAGTACCCAAGTTATTTTTATTAGCAGCAAAATGTAATAAGTACTAAGCTAAAAGGCAGAGTTGATAAAGGAGAGTCGTGAAAGTAGAAGTTTAAAATAATAGGCCACAGAATTTGGTCTTATTTCTATAGTCAATAGAGAGCAAAATTAACATCTTAAAGCTTCATTTAGGTTACCCTAGTAGTGGAAGGAAGGAAGGAAGGAAAAGAAAAGAGAGGAGATAGGAGACCAGGCTTCAGACTATTACACAGTTCAGACTAGAGATAATGAAGGTCTGAATAAGGGTAGTAGCAAAATAAATTAAAAGGAAGAAACAGATGTGAGATATATCTTGCATGAAAAATTACTAGGACAGTGCAAAGAAAAAAAAAAAGAAAATTCAGAACTGAACCTAATGAGTTCTTCGTTGGAGAACATTGACACCAAGGAATAGAACAGGGAGAAGTTTGGGAAAAAGAGATAATGAGTTAAGCCTTAGCCAGGATTTGAGTACCTAGTGAGGTATTCAAACAAGGCGGTGTCTGGTAGGCAGCTGGAGAAAGGAAGAGTAAGCCAGCCTAGAGACACAGATGTGAAAGTCAGATACAAGCATGAGATGGTAATTTTATCACAAAGTACCTCACACTACAGACAGAAAAGTATAACACAATACCAAGATAATAATACTCATTTTCAAAATGGACTATGCATGGGCTGTAATTTTCTCGGCAAGAAAGAAAGAGTTTACCCTAGTCTTTCTAAACTGTTTAAAGTATTTCTCAGGTTTGAGAGGGAAAATAAAGAACAAGCCAGTACTATCTGTAGTGATATCCTTGCACATTGTAATCTTAGAAGCAAACACAAATTGCTTTCAGAGTATAAATCCACAATATTCAGTATAATTTACACATATTTTTTCTACTTTGTACAATAGAAAACAGCAGAAGGAAGACAAGCTTTGAACATTTAAAATATGCTGTTAGAAAAAATTCAAACTATTTGACACCAAGGATAATTTCCTAGTGAAGTCAATTTCAAGATAATTGTGAACAAAACTTACTTTAGACTCGAAATTTAATTTCAACAAAATTAATGAAAAAAAAAAAAACAAAACTCCTTTCTCCTATATTCTTGCTCTCCGAGGCTGCTCACCCTCCCATCCAGGACCCTATGAGAGTTAAAGAAGGGCAGTGGGCCAACTGCACTGAGGTTAGATGCCTTCTATGCCAGAATGCTAGGCTACCTGTGAAATATCTCACCAGCCTTTTAGATGGTTTCAGCTTGAGGGAGACAGCTTCAGCAGCATCCAGAATCATAATAGAGACTTAATAGCTATAAAATCCCAAATTCAAAATTCTGATTCTACCACCTCCTAAGTAAGTGATGGGTAAGTGATTTAACCCTGAGTATTGATTTATCTACAAAATAGAAATAGTATCTATATCACATGGTTATTATGGGGATTACATAAACTAAATATTTAGCACTATTAGCAAATGAGAATCTAAGTCATTATAAAATACCATAATAAGCCCATGGATAGCCATAGACAGATTATCACAGAAGGAAGTATCTAGCTCAGCCTGGGTAGAAGGACGGAAGTGACAGTAGAAATAAAAAAGGAAAAACAAAAAGTAGCCAAATAAAGAAGAGAGCACACTGCAGGCAAGAGAAAAGATGGGGGTGGTGGAACTGTGGGGAAGGCATGGGTATACAAAGAAATTTGGTGTCTTTAGAAAACATTAACCAGGCTCGGAGCCCGTAGCTCAGTGGTTAGAGTGCTGGCCACATACACTGAGGCAAGCAGGTTTGAACTTGGCCCAGGACTGCTAAACAACAATGATAACTACAATGAAAAAATAGCTGGGCATTGTGGTAGACGCCTATAATCCCAGATACTCGGGAGGCTGAGGCAAGAGAATCGCTTGAGCCCAAGAGTTTGAATTGCTATGAGCTGTGACGCGACAGTACTCTACCAAGGGCAATATACTGAGACTCTGTCTCAACAAAAAAAAAAAAAAAAGAAGAAAGAAAACATTAACCAAAGATAACTCCGGCAGTTTCTAGATCTAACATTCATGGTTTTGTCCAATTCATGAGTAAAACGAGGATAATAATGCATACTAACATCTATTTTGAAAGACTGTGATGAAAATTAACAAAATATATATTAAAATGAATGTAAGAGTTTTGGTCTGTGAATGTTTATTAGTAGTAATGATAATAATCATTATGATCTATCAAGCCAATTAAACAAATAGCAATTTTGTTTAATAATTCAATTAAAATCTGAATCATAAAGTTGAAGCATTTAAAAAACATCTAGTTTAAAAAGTCCAGATTAAAAATTAAAGAGTTAAGATAAAAAAGTCAAGATGTAAACAATTTTAAAAGGGCAAATCATCTCAGAAGTTACAAATATTACTGACTACAAATCATTCTATAAATCAGTTCAATGAACACTTACTGAGTTTGTGCCAAGTAAAGCATATTGTACCAGGTATAGAAGGAGATAAAAAAATGAACAAGATATGGGCACTAATCTCTCTTATTATTCAGAAAAAGGGGTAGATTATAGATTACCTGGCTAACTCGATTTACTTCCTCTTCTTCTTCCTCAGCTTCCTCTCCAAAGGAAAGTAAACTAAAATTTCTAATCAAAAGAAAGAAAGAAAGAAAAGAAAAAAGGAAAAAAAAAAGAATATTAGAAAAAGTTAGACAAAACTTACAAATATCCTATTTTCAAAACAATAGAAAAGAATTTACAAGAAATATATTCCGACTATTTAAAAAGGATAATATTACTTAGTATTCAGCAGAAGTATACTAAGGACCTATATTTTTAGTACAATGACAAGGTTTTGGCCTCAGACTTCCAGCTTCATATATTACACTAAACTAATGACCAAAAATACATCCTGAGCATTACCATTAAATGTATTCAGTCAAGCATGACAAAAATAATTAAGCTTTTTATAATTATCAAAACCGGTAGCAAAATGGAGATTTCTGAAAAGCTAATAAATACATAGCCCCGAGAACACTACTTAACAGGAAGCAATTAATCTAGTATTTGGCAAAATATGTTTGCAATATTTTAAAGTTAATAAGGCACACAAAAAATATCAGACAAAAAATATATAAGCAATAAATAACTAAAATAGCCAATGGGGAGACAAAACTAAGTTTGTCTCCTCTGATCCTTCAAACAAAAGAAATCCTAAGTATGGTAAAAATAACTTTTAAAACTCTCTCTCAAATATCAAAAAAACCCCAAAGATTTGGCAACAAAGGTATTATTTTCCAAACTCTAGATGCAAGCAAGCAATGACCATCACATCATCCCTAACTTTTTCAGTATAAACAAAAACAAAATATACACACAAAAAAACCTTTGAGTATTGTCAAGATAAATCACAGTGATGAAATATTGTATATGAATATAGTGACTGACCTTTCACTCAGAGATAAATTAGTCAAAATAAATGAATTGAAGAATAAAAGAAAATCAAATATAAAGTCATGTAAGAAGTTATTTTGCCACAAGGGATCAACTGTTTATTAAAGTGTTTGGCTCATTTCTGACACTTTATAAATGCAGTTTGACTTATTTATTTTGTAGAATATTGAAGAAAGAAACTAAATATGTAGTGAACCCCTATATAACTGAGTGTTTTTACATGTCCCTCCTCACTTAATCTTCATAATAACCAGGTCTACCATGCTTATTATAACCTCCATTTTATATGAAGAGGCAACTGAAGCTTAGAAAGATTAATACACTTTGCTTCTTATTAACTAGGTTTGGCAGGATTATACTCCAAATTGTCTAAAAATAACTAAAATATAAATAAAGTAAATAAATATAAAATAAAGTACAAAAAAATTCCTAATAAGGAACTTACAATTCAGTAAAATAAGTTGAAATCTAGCTCTGTGCTATTTGAATAAAACAAACAATATTGATAAATACAGCATATTATTACAAAATACTGAAATTCACTTAAGAAATTTCTATTTTTTTTTTTTTTTTTTTTTTTGAAAACTATCTTTAGGAAATATCCGAGAAATGCTGATAAAATAGCTTTAGGTTCAAAAATATTTCTAAGATTATCTTTACAAGCACTCAAGAGGGTAAAAAAATCAAATTATACAATCATACAGTTATTTAAAATACTTTTTATATTTTTCTCTATTTTCCAAATTCTTTATACTGAGTATTAATTTAAAAATAAACAAAAAACAAAAGTTTTTCAACAACTCATTAAAATAAGTAATTGTTATAGGGATCATAAAATATTTATCAACACAAATTTCACATGAACAACAGAGATGATACATTTTTAGCTTAAGTTTAAGTTTAAGACATACTGTACTTAAATATAAGAAATGCTCACTTAGGAGAAAAACACACACTCATACTTCTAATATCTCTCTGGTTCAAACTAGCCTTTCCCTTGCTAGCAAACAATTACTATAAAGGAAATAAAGTAAACTAAATGAAGTAATGTTACTTATAAAGCTGAAGAAAAATCTTTCTATAATACTATGATTACTTTGTGCCTTTGGGTTTCAATTTCTTTACTTCCTCCTCTGGTTTCTCTTTTTTTGGCTTTTTAATTTCCCTTGGAATGATGTCATCAAAAGGATTAAATAAAACCTATGAAAAGAAATATTTTAAAAATATTATTCCATTTTTAAAAATTTCATTAAAAAAGTAAAACCAATATTTAATATTTAATTACACTGACATTAAAGTCTATATTTTTCTACACTTTAGACCAAGTGCTTCCATGGGCTTGGCTTCAATGGATTCTCTCAATAATCCTTTGTACTGTTAAGTAAAGGATATTTTATACCTATTTTACATGAGGGAAAAATATTTAAGAAAACTTAAATGACTTATAGAAAGTAGACCAACTCGGGTGCTTTGACTCCAAATCAAATGCTCTTAAGTCTCTTACTTCCTTAATAAAAAAACCATTTTTAAATCACCAATAAAGTCATTTCTTTGTGCTAAATAAACCTAATTCCTCTAATTTTCCATTGTAAGTCGAGCTAAGCTTTTCTTTCACTGGATTATAAGCTAAAGTTTCACTCTGAATTCAAAACTTTTAATTTATAAAAAAATTTTTAATTAGACATTATGCCTAAATAAGAGATAAGCCTTACCTAACAGTTTAAAAATACTAATAATTGAGTATAGTGACTGATCTTACAAGCCTTCATCTAACAGTTTAAGAATACTAATAATTGATTCCTCCTAAGATGACAACTTAAATGCTATATTGTATAATAATCATGCTCCTACCTCACAACTTCTTATTTTGTGTGGATTATGTGGTCTTTCGTCATCATCAATGTCCACTTCTGTCAGTCGCAGCATGTTATATATTGTGTCCCCTGTCACCTATCAAATAAAAATATAAAGTGTAATTTCAAATTATTGCATTCCTCCTTTCAATTAAAAAGGGAATTCTGAAAATATTTTTAAAAATTAAAAAGGAATTTCATAATATTACATAAGAATATATACATTGAATAATGCAAAGAAAATAATTTCATCTTAAGGGGAAAAAGCGTGGATAAAGATGAATCCCTAATTAAGCTTTATGGGAAATTTCCCATATATACTTAACATTAGTTAAAGTCAAATAACCTACTGAATGACAACAAATATTATAAACAAATTCACATTTTATAATAGAATAAGCAAATAATAACAATAACAATGTGATAAATGCTTTGCAGACATTATATCATTTAATTCTCACAAACACCCTAACAGTAGGAACCATCATTAATCTTTCTTCCACAGATTAGAAAAGAGAGGCTCAAAGAGCCAAGAGTGATGGCTTTTCTAACTTCAAACCATTATGCTGTATGTTGTTTGTAATACATAAGTTATAAAACACGAATTATAAAAAATAGTGCAGAATGGCCACTGCAATCTCATTTCATTATACACTCTTTTTTTTTTAAATAAAAGGTGAGAAAAATCTAAGAACATCCGACAACCTGTGTTAAAGTGGCTTATGAGAATGTGCCAATGAATATTTTCTAATCTACATTGTTAATTATTAAGCAGCAATATTGCATTTCACGGTTTTAATGTGATTCCTTTCATTCAACATTTCTAAAGAGTTTTAAAACACCACCAGTTTTCCAACTATCCTAAGTTTGTTTTTTTCCCTTTCATCATCACAAAATCTAGTTTTGCCCAGGATATGGAAAAACAATTCTTACTGAACCAGCAGAGGGAGCTGATACACTAGTGATGTTTAACATGTCTAAAACTTAAGAGGGGAGGAGAGAGAAGAAACTAGTCAGATTCTTTTATAAAAAGAATTATTGAAAATTCTATAGAAAGGAAATTCCTGATGTGACATTAAATGTGTGCAGGATTAAATAAGTACTATTCGAAGTAATATTTCTAGTAAGAAGCTTCACTGCCAACACAACTTTAAACTGAAGGGAATGACTAAACTTTATTAAGTATAATTCTAAAAATGTAAGAGCAATATTGGCTGAGTGGCCAAGTAGCTAATACCATTAGTATGATTTTAAAGAAAGAAAAGATTAAAGTCAAAACTAATGACTGATTTAGAGCATGCAAAAAAGAATTAAGGTGGTCCTTCATGGTTCACTATTACAGAAATATATTCTACCATTTCTGCAAATAATAAATACCTTAGGGAATACTTTTATGAAGACAGCACTTAGACAATGTACCATAGTGGGCTAAGGAATAACATAAAACCAAAAATCAAGCCATGTGTGTAAGACAAATAATTGGACACTAACCTTTCCAAAGATGGTATGCTTATTGTTAAGTTCATCTGCTCGACCCAGTGTGAAGAAAAACTGGCTGCCATTATCATGAGAACCAGCATTTGCCATGGCAACCAGTCCTCTCCGATTAAAACGCAGCCGTGAATGAAATTCATCCTGAAGAACATAAAAGAATGTTCTCAGTTATAAGACTCCTTGTGTATTCAGTTTATCAGTTGAGCAGCAAGGTCGCACACAACTTATAATCAAAAATGCTGGTTTTATTTAATTGATTTTCAAGTATAATCAAATCCAATATTTACTATTCTTTCAAGGCCATTATTCTTGAATTCACTAGCCTGTAAGTATCTTCTACTTCTTCACAAATATACTCAGATATATTTGTGCAAAATTGCTTAGTTATAGAGAAAGGGCACTCAAAGGGGAATGGATTTCTAAGAGTCATGACCCTATTCTCAGCCTTCAAAGTCATCTAAGCTTTTAAAATCTTCTATTATATCTCTAAGAAAAACACCTTTGAATCATTGCAGAGTCTTCATCTACTGCTCCTTTCCATTCCACTCTAAATGTCATGAAACAATTGCTTTTTTCTTGTTTTCTAATACAAGGAATCTACTATAATTGTGTTACGTGGCTTTACTGTGTGTTTTAAAGTTCTATGTTGAAATTCTACCTGAACTGGCACTGGTTCTACTTGCCAATTTTCAAAATTGGCAGGAGCAAGGCTTTCTAAGGTAGTGTTCTTGCTATGATAGGGCTACTTGACATATGCATCATTAGACTCTTGCTTAATAGAATTCCCATCCAGACATGATACTGGATTCATTTATAATACAGCCATGTTACATAATCAGTGCTTTTCGCATAAAAAGGTTATTTTTTCCTTAATAAATAATTCTCGAGAGATCTGAACTCAATGGATCACAACTCTATATTCTATATTCAAAATGACCTTATTGAAAAGTTTAACAAGATGATTCTATTACCTGAAAATAATAAAGCAAAAATCTCAGGTTAGGTAGGAATTGCCAAAAAAGAGCTATTACACTACACCAAACAATAGAATAAAAGAATGCTTCCTATTACCTAGACTTGCAGGGGTCCTCAAACTACGGCCCGTGGGCCACATGAGGCAGTGTGATTGTATTTGTTCCCATTTTGTTTTTTTTACTTCAAAATAAGATAGGTGCAGTGTGCATAGGAATTTGTTCATAGTTTTTTTTTTTAAACTATAGTCCAGCCCTCCAGTGGTCTGAGAGACAGTGAACTGGCCCTCTGTTTAAAAAGATTGAGGACCTCTGAGTCCTAGAGGATCTAAAATCATGAGAAGTATCACCTTGTTAAAATATGAAATAGCCTAACAGTGATATCTGAGACTTTTTAAATAATAATTTCACATTTTCTAAGGCCATTATTGTCAGGAAATTAAAGCAAACAGTTCAAGTATTTTTCTCAAGAATCACATACTGACTTGATAAAGATTAAAGGAAACTCCATCCCATTAGTATAAATATAAAGTTTTCAAAAACCCCCAGTAAACAGTAAAACAGTAAAACTCTCTGTGTTTACTGAAAGAACATAATAGTGGTATCACCAGATTAATAATAAACACAATGTATCGATTTTATTTGAACCCACTATTGTTCTTAATATCTTTATATTACATTAACTTTTATCTTCTTCTATTATGTTGACAGTTAAGAAATAACCTATTCTTGACTAATACACCCTTTTCTAACATTTTTTATGTTGCTTCTTTCCCATCTGTTCTCCTTATGATTCTCCATTGCGGCATGCATTTTGTGCTGCAAAGATCCATTGTGTATAATTTATTTTTTATTTTATTTATTTATTTATTTTTATTATAGATAAAAATATGCACCATAGATGTGCATTGTGTATAATTTAGAATAAATTCTGCTATGGACTTAATTGTGTTCCCTCAAAATGTATATGATGAAGCCCTAACTCCAAGGTGACCATATTTGAGTCTATGAGAAGGTGAGAAAAGTCATAAAGGTTAGATGATATCTTAAGGGTAGGGCCCTAATTCAATAGGTTTGATGTCCTTATAAGAAGAGGAAGAGATACCAGAGCTCACTTGCGCTCTCGCACACGCGCGCTCTCTCTCTCTCTCTCTCTCATGTCCATGTGAAACTGTCAGAGCAGGCAGTTATCTGGAAACCAGGGAGAGAGATCTCAGAAGGAATCAAAGTGGCAGACACCCTGGTCTTAGCTTTCCCAGCTTGTAGAACTATAAGAAATAAATGACTATTGTTTAAGCTACCCAGTCAGTGTTAGTTACAGCAGCCTGAGCAGACTACTACAGATTCCACATAGAGTTTAAAATAGAATGTTTTAAAATAGGATAGCACAGGCAACGTTCAAAAACTGTTTTTATATTTTACTGAGTTACAGAGATAGATACAGTCAGACATCAGGAAATATGCTATGTAGTCTTTTTTCTGAATCACTTTGTTTTCCACTACCACCTTTAGCTCCACCTGAATTCAAGCTAGCATCAAAACTTTTGATAAGGCCAGGCATGGTGACTCGCACCTATAATCCTAGCACCTATAATCCTAGCACTCTGGGAAGCCAAAGTGGGTAGATCATCTGAGCTCAGAAGTTCAAGACCAGCCTAAGCAAAACTGAGACCCCCATCTCTACCAAAACTGGAAAACTAGTGAGGCGTTGTGGTGGACACCTGTAGTCCCAGCTACTTAGTAAGCTAAGGCAAGGGGATCACTTGAGCCCAACAGTATGAGGTTGTTGTAAACTAGGACACTGCGGCACTCTACCCAGAGCAGAGTTAGACTCTGTCTTTTAAAAAAAAAAGAAAAAAGAAATGTTTTTTTCTCCTTGTAGGACACAGTCATTTTCAATTAAACAATCTAAACTCACTTGCAAATAATAATAGTAATTATCATTATTATTATTCAGTCTTACCTTGAATGGGGCTCCATAAATAGACTCTCCACCAGTCCCTGTGCCAGTGGGATCTCCCCCTTGGACTATAAACCCAGGAACAACTCTATGAAATATGGTGTTGTCATAATAAGCTGAAAAAAATAAAAATAATTTAACAATGGCTAAAAATATGTAATTTTATAATTATCAGAAATAATGCAATAGAGTCACAAAATTTATTTTCCAGAATGTTAAATAGGCTCACAAGCCAAAGCCTTTTCCTTGCTTCTTATAAAATACCTACTTTTCAAAAGAATACATGTTGCTACAGAAACCATGGTTGCTTTTGTTTTGTTTTTATTTCTGGGAGTCTTTCAAACTCTGGATTAGTTTTCAAAATAAAAATTAGAGACTTTTAGTGTTTCTCAACGGGAGAGAAAGGAGCAGCAATTTTGTACTTGAGAGACATCTGTCAATGTCTAGAAATATTTTTGGTGATCACAAAGGAGGGATACTATTGTCATTGAATGGGCAAAGCACAGGGATATTGCTAAATACACTATAATGCAAAAGAAAGTCCCCAAAACAATGAAGTACCAGCCCCAAATGTCGACAGTGACAGGTTGAAGAAACCTAGGTAGAGATGAATAGTTTATTTCCTACTTCTTTCTCTTCTCCCCTTAGAAAATTAATTTTTTAATAAACAAAGGCACAATATGTCAAAATTATTTATTTATTATAGGCCTAGCACCATTAATGCACTCTCCTCAAGAAACATTCAATAAACAAATAATCAACATCATATATACTAGAGTCCAATTAGACTTTTACTCAGTTTGCTAAATTACTGAAAGAAATTATTTATATTTATATATAACTTGGAAATACATAATTAGAATACATTATTTCAAAATATGCAATTTAAAAGTCATAAGTATATAGAAGACATCATATATAATCTTACTATAGTACTTACTATATAGAACTCAAAATCCCTAAGGGAGGCCTTGTAAGGAAAAAGAAAACGTGAATGTGGCAGAAGCATGACATCTCAGTGAGGCAAGACATAAGCAAGGAATTTGGTAGGGAGCAAGAAACAGGGTTTGACTGAAGCAGAGAGTTGATAGAAGCAGTAGCAACAATGCCCATCATGCACAAGAAGAGATGTTCGGCTTCACTGTTGTCAGGTAAATGCAAAGCAAAACCACAGTGAGATGCCAATTCCATCTACTAGTAGGAGTAACATCAAAAACATTAAAATAACAAGTGTTGGTGAGAATGTGGTAAAATTGGAACTCATTCTTACATTGCTGGTAGAAATGTAAAATGATATAAAAAATTAAACTTAGAATTACCATATAACCCAGTAATTCCACATCTAGGTATATAAATGTGTGAGTGTATGTGTATATGTGTGTACGTATATGTAAATGCATGTATTACATATATATGTAATTGAAAACAGGTACTTGAACAAATACACACAAATGTTCATAGAAGCACTATTTACACATAGAACCCAAACAAAACAAATCTCCAACAAAGGATGAATGGATGTATAAAATGTGGTACAGACATACATGATGGAATATTAGTTATAAAATAGAATGAAATACTGATACATGCCATGACATGGATAAACTTAAAAAACAAACCAGCACAAAGGGACATATTGTATGGCTCCATTTGCAAGAAATATCCAGAATAGATAAATCCACAGAGATAGTTGTGGTTGCCAGGAATTTGGGGGACGAGGGGAATGAAAAACAGAGCATGACTGGTTAATAGGTACAGAGTTTTCTTTTGGGGTGATAAATGTTTTAGAACTACATAGAGGGTGCTGATTATACAACTTAGTGAATGTACTAAATGCCATGAATTGCACATTTTACAAGGGTTAGTTTTATACTATACAAATTGCACCTCAGTTTTAAAAAAATCCTATAAGTGAAAGGCAAGAAAGTATTTTCTATCACTGATGTTTGTAAGAAATATTTTCTATCACTGATGTTTGTACTTACACTAGTAAGAAGAAATTTATATACAGTGTATACCTAACCCTGAAGGAAATACTTAATAAACAAAGCTATTATTGCTATTGTTGTAAAAAATAAACAAAAAACAAGCAGCAATAAAGTAGGTTCTGTTAGAGCTAATTACTGAGTGTAGTCATCATTCAATTACAGGCTGAGGACTGCAAAGCAGAAAGATGTAAAAGAACATAGCTGCCTGAAGACTTTCTTCAACTGCAGAATTTACATGGAATTTCTTCTCATACAGGATGATAAATGTCTTTATTATTTAAATCATTTTTAGTTGAGTCTTCTACTACTTGCAACTGAATACAAACTAATTCACTCAATGAAAAATATTTATCAAGTACCTACTATAGGCCAAGCATTGTAATAATACAATTACTGACATAATTCATAAAGTACCTATTATGGCAGCTTGCAGGCACCCTCATGATTATTCATACTTGCAAGGCATAACTGGACATAAAATCTGTATTTTAAAAATATAATCTGTAGGCCAAGCGCCATGGCTCATGCCTGTAATCCTACCACTCTGGGAGCCAGGGTGGGAGGTCACTTGAGCTCAGGAGTTGAAGTCCAGCCCAAACAAGAGTAAGACCCTATCTCTACTAAAAATAGTAAATTTAGCCAGGTGTGGTGGTGGGCGCCTGTGTCCCAGCTACTACGGAGCCTGAGGCAGGAGGATCACTAGAATCCAGGAGTTTAACGTTGCTGTGAGATAGGCTGATGCCACAGTACTCTAGCCTGGGCAACACAGTGAGACTCTGTCTCAAAAAAAACAACTGTATATTTATGTATATATATATTTACATATAATATATTTATGTATACATATATACATAAATAATCTATAATCTAACACTGTACATAGTACATTGGAAGAATAAGAAAGGCAGACCAGCTGATTTATTTTTTTTAGTCCTTTCTCCCATTGAAGGGCAGTTGGGCCATACTCACAAGACATCTGATTACAAATAGAAACTAAAAGCCAAAAGGTCAAAAGTATCTCTTCTATATTCCTAAGTAACCATTATACCAGTTACTGTTAGACTAACAGTTGTCAGGAGTTCTGAGCCTAACCCCTTGCTAGCTGTACAACCTTAAACTCAATTTTCTCATTATAAAACTCATAATAATAATATAATTAACTCATGGTGTTAATCAGAAGATTAAATAAGATAATGCAAAAGCAACTGTATTCAAGTTCAATATAAATGCAAAGTCAAATTATTATTTTCACTCAAATTCCACAATTTGATACATACCATAGTATGTATCATAAAGTAAAGTAATTCTTTATTATTTCACTATGGAATAATTCTTTACTATTTATTTCACTATGGCTTATCTTGAGATGCACAGATCCATAATAAGCAGTCAACCAACATTTTTTGAACATATGATTAGATTTGTTTTTTTCCCAAAAGATCACTCAGTCTCCCAGTATGGAGAACAGACTGGAAAAAGATAGCTGGGGGACTAAGAAGTGGAACCTCAGGTGCAACTATTGTCCCAAGAGTCAAAACACGACTATGGCTTACCCTGAGATGCACAGGTTCAAGATCTATTTAGGAAGCAGGATCTGTAAAGACCCAGATATAGTATCTGTGAGGAAAAAGGTCTATGTAAGAGGTCCTTTATTCCTTCAGTTTTTAAATGTTAAAATTATACCATCTATTCCTTTTTCCTATTTCTCATTAAGTCTTTCTGAGATGTTAACTTTTTACTTTAGGGTTTTCTTTATAATTTTCCCAATTATATTCTTGTTTGGTGCATGAAACTATCATATACTATATATAATATTTATAAATGGGTAGAAATTTCCTATAATGTCTACACCATAATTTTGTATTCTAACATGGCTGGAATTTCCAATTTCCACAAATTTTTCTTATTCACTTTTTATATTTTCTTATAATTTATCAATAATCGCTGTTGAACTCTTTACTTATAGTTGTCTTCATAGTTTACAATGTGATAGATTTTCCTGTTTGCAATAATGTTTGATTTTCTTCTTAAATTTTTATGAAGAAGAAGAATTTTTTGAAGAAGCTTTATTATTTTACTATGCATGTTCATAATATCCTCCTGAATGCCCCTACTATTAAAGAAAGAAATTTAAATGTATCTTAAATATGAAACGAAGTTCCTATTTAATAGCTGCAATTCTAGTATTTGTCAGTATAGTTTTTATTTCTCATTGTATAATGTATGGACAGTATATTTTAATGATATTTCTAGCCCAAGTTCATGTAGGAATCTATATTTGTATTTTTAAGTCTTTTAGGATCTTGTTTCATGTTCACTTTGGTATATACACATATGTTATCATTAATAACTTTTTATCTCATTTATGATCACTGTGCCTTATTTTCTTCATCCTCTCCCTTTTAACAAATATTTTTAATTTTGTAAAGCGATTTCTTTTAATTTATAGCATATTAATATACATATACTTACATTTTTCACTTCTAAAACACTTAACAAACTATTGTTAAAGCATAAAAAAAAATAACTGATGAACCACGAAGAGACAAGGCTGAAGTAATAGTGGAACAGATTAATAGTTGCATCAAGTATTTTAAAAACTGATTTTCTTATCTACTCCTCCCTCTGCTCCCCACTTGTCTATAAAACAAATATAAAATTATACACCTTCACACTAGAGGAAGTAATATCAAATTATTGTCAATTATCAAAGCTAAAAAGTTTACTGTTTCTTCCATTTTTTTTGCCCCTTTCCCCTTATTTATAAAAATTATAAACTGACAATTTTTTTTAAATTTCCATTCATTTTAAATGTTCACCTTACTATATTTCAAAGACCTAAAATCCAAGGTAAGGTCTGTATAACTGCAGATCATTTGGTTTTAGAAAGGCTACAAATTTCCTTCAACTGTGAACATTGTTTTAGGTGAGGACTGAAGCTGTGCTCTCATTTCTCATGTTTTTATTCATTTCCTTTCAAATTCTGGAAACCACACTTTAAAAAAAATCAAAATGATGTTACACAATCTAAGAGCATTAGGACTTGTTTAAATCATGAAGAATTAAAATGGGGTTCTCTGGATTACATTTTAAAACCCGACTTTACTCATTCAACAGTATCTTCTTGTTAGCCTTTCCAATAATGATTCTCTTTCTGACCTGTTCAATTCAGAAAATTGTTCTTGTTAGTTTTCTTACAATTTTTCTATTCTTTTTCCTCTCTTCTTGTATTCTCATAAATACGGGGAAAGGGGAATAACTATTTGTTTTTATAACTGAGTTTCATCTTCACCTAACTGAAGAACCTCATTTCTTTTTCACTGTCATATTGTATCCAGACGCTTCTGTTTCTCCCATTCACCTGGTCATGGATTGTAATTTACCATTCATTCTTACTAATGTTTTTGTAATTTTATTCTCTGCCTGTAAAATTTGAGCCTTTGATTCTTCAGAACTTCTTACCAGAAACAAGTCTGTCTTTTCTATGTCCTGTGTTTCTCAGCTTTGTTAATAGTTATTTGAGGCCTCTCTGACTGAACTACCTGTCTGATTCCATTTCCTTCCGCCTGCCATAGCAATTGCTAATAATGGCCTTGGCAGATGTCTTCTCTTTCTCTCTCTCTCTGTTTGTTTGTTTTTTTATGGCAACTTTTTTTCTGTTTTTTGGTGGGGGGAAATCTAGGTATTTTTTATCCCTTAAATTTTCCATTGGTCGTTATTTACTTGTCTAATTATCTATTTAGAGAGGTCTCAACATACTATACTTCCAGATATTTTGGATTCTCTTTCACATCCTGCTTCTGACCCAAAATGCTGTTTTCTGAGACCTTGAATAACATTGTCTGTCTCTAAAAATCAGATGTAAGTTAGAAAGATAATGATTTGTCATCACTAGAAAAATTCAAAATCATGAGCAGTATATGCTAGAAGCCAACGAGAAGGTCTAAAAATGTTTGGAATATTTAGTTCCGCCAAGAGAATATTCAGAAAGGAAAAGAACTCAAGTGGGTGTATAGTCAGCAAAGTAATAAAACAAACAACAAAAAAAAAATAGTTACTTTATGCCTCAAATCTAAAAAAACTAGAGACATTGATAACATCTGAATGCTAGATGAAAAATCTTGTGTGGAGAAAGTAGAATTTTGAACAGATGTTTTAAAAATGAGTAGACTTGAACAGTAAAAAAAGGGAAGAGAAAGCATACCAAAAAGAAAAAAAGAGAGAGAGATGAACTAATATGAAGATATGTGTGAAGCAGAAAAGGGAAGGAAATGCTTAAGAATAGAGATAATAGCTGACTGAAACCATGGGGTTATGGCAATGAGAAATAATGTTGGATAGCTGGGAAGCCAAGCTGCCTGAAGATTCAAATACCATATGAATAAGGAAGAGGGCAAAGAAATTAAAGATGAAAGTGAGGAAGACTAGGCAACCAGAAATCACTGACATGTGTAAGTAAAAATCAAGGTGGAGTAGGAAGAAACCTGGTAAATTTGATTTTATACTGGTTTAGTTGTAGCTGACAGTGAAAGGTTCCAGTAGAAACGTCTACTAGACAATTAGATATATAGTCATCTGGACATCAGTTTAACAATTGGAGAGTGAAGACAACAGAGAACTAGAGGCAATTAGGGAGGAGCCACAGTCAGAGAATAAAAGAAAGACACTGAGAATAGCAAAGAAGATCAAAAAGGACCAAAATATTATTTCTTCAGGTAAATTTCTCCATTAAAAGTATACAGATTTATTTTGCATAAAGCTTTTATCTCCTCTATTTCCTGACACATAGCTCAACACCATCACTCACAGCAACAACCATCATTCATTATAACTGTTCAACACCAGTCTTCAATGTCATGAAAACTACCCTGAAGTTTATTTTTAAATTAACAAAAATTTCTCTTAAAGAATAAAATTCAAGAGTTATGATTACCTTCCAAACAAAGCTGGATGAAATTTCTGCAAGCTTTAGGAGCTTCTTTTGACCACAACTCTATGTCGATATCTCCGGCTGTAGTTTTCAATAAAACCTATAGAAGGAATATTACATCTTTATACTAAATTATCATTTCGCTTGATAATCAGTTGAACGATTGCTCAACATACAGCTTTTACTGGTGAGTTTTCAATTTTAAAAGAAATATTAGAAATTGTGTTTGCCTTTTGTTGTTATACTCAACAAAATGTCAAATATTCCCTACAGCTGATTGTATATTTCGATCTTTCACCATATTATTTTCAGAAAAAGTTTAGGATTTAAGAAAAAAAATAGCACAGAAAAAAATTCATTTAAAAATTAAAATGCAAATGTGTTATAATTTAGAGTTTCCCCTTGCATTACCTCCAACAAAATTGGTTTAGCTAATTAAGACATTAAAAAAAAATGAACCCACTAAAGTGTAACACTATAAGACAATTTATAATTATCCTTTTTAATTTATCCTTTTATAGGTGAAAATATCTGTATTTTGGTAGATTTTAAAATACCATGATACTGCCTCCTTTAACATCTTACCATTACTAATTTGCAAAGGAATGTTTTTAATCTTATTTTGGCCTATTACTTACTAAAACAGTATGTCTTAAAATCACCATTTATCATAAATAGAATACTTTGATAGCCTTTCCATCAGCTCATTATAGCAGATACTCCTTGGTGGAACCAGTCATCCTGCAGCAACCAGAATCCCTACTGAACTCACAATAGGAAACAGCTTATATCTGTCTAATTTGTAACTACGTATGACCAAAAAGAAAGTTAAGTTCTAAATTTGAATAGTGTGGCACACCTGTAGTCCAGTTTCTCCTGTATCACTTTATCTTTTGTCTCTCCCAGTATAACAAAGTAGATCAGCGTCAGATAATTTGTGATTATCTTTTAGGATGCTCTTAAAAATAAGAGTATGCTGTATAACTATTTAAAAACAAGAAACTGATTCTCATCATACTGTCAATACATTGATATAAGTCACATTTTTTATTTTCCAAAGCTACGTTCCCTAATTTATAAAAATATACTTTGGGGGGAAATCATAAGAAACTTTAAAGTCATTCAATTAAATTCCCATCTTTTATGGCTGCCCAGAGAAGTTGTAAATTGTCCCTGAGCCAGAAAGCTTGTTAAATAGTAAAGAATAGCATTTTAACCTTCTTCCTCCCAGTCCTGTGTGGTTTTGCTACAACTGCCTTTCTTTATTTTTTTTAGAAACAGTGTGTCTGCTTTGTTGCTCAGGTTGTGGTGCAGTGGCACAATCATAGCTCATTGTAACTTCAAAATCCTGGGCTCAAATGATACCCTGCCTTAGCCTCTGAAAGCACTAGGATTTCAGATTATGAGCAACTGTACCCTCACCAAACAACTGTCTTTCAATTTCTGTTTTAGAAGTCCAGATAATACTGTCATAAATGTATACAACTGATGAATTAATTGTAACTTTTTTGGGTACTGGCTATACAGCTTCCCTACTAGTCTTCAATATACATGAGATTGGAGAGGTGAAAATACCTGTATTTTGGTAGATTTTTAAATACCATGATACTGCCTCCACAAAGTTCTCCATATATTCCATACTATACTGGAAAAATAGACTATTAAGTTCTACATCCCTGCCCTATATCTCAAAAAAAAAAAAAAAAAATCCCCAAGTTGCTCTGGTCATAGTTGATTTGAACAGAGAACAACACCTAAGTCAAAAGCAATCAATCATATACTGGCTAACTGTGTACAAGTGAGTTCTTCTAACTAACCTTGGCATGAAACAATGCCCAGGAGAGACTCTATATCAACTGGTGACAAAGCAACTCAACTTGATTCTCATTATTTTGGGAAATAAGGTCAGACAATTAGTTTGTTATGGTCACATTTGAGGTACTCCTATTAGCCATCTCGTGACCACAATGATATTCAACAATGAGGTATGTAGCTCTTTTTCCTAGGATGAGTTCACAAACTTAATTGTCACACACTCATATGATGACAGCTCTGATGGCCATTCTAGAATAAGAACTCCAAAATTGCTTTGAAAGGTGAACTAGGCACTGGCATCGGTACATAGCTTCCCATGCTATGAGAGTACCTTAAAGGTGACCATGGTGATATTCAGCAATGAGATGTGTAGCACTTTTTCCAGGATGAGTTCATGAACTTAATTGTCTGTCCTTCTATACATTTGGGATACAAACTGAGAGAATAATAACTCCCTCTACCTCAGAATGTATCTGTAACAACACTATGCAATGTCTTCTGATTTTATATGAAGACTGATGTACATCCCAATCTTAAAAGTATAGCTGACCTAAAAAGACAATGTCCTGTCCTATTTCATTATTTCCTCATATATTTGCAATAAAGCTCTTTTGTTAAAAGGAGCCTAGCCATGTCTTCTCTTAATTGCAATCTCTCAATTTTTTGAAAGTGTGCATTACTATTAGCAAAAAGAAAAAGGGGAAGTGAAGGATAGGAGCATAATATGCACAAACATGGACGTTTTTAAATACATATTATAGTACTGTATTACTCTAGTATTATTAAAATTATAAAAGACTATATAAAAACAGTATTTTAAAATAATTCTTATTTTAATTTTATTTATTGTACAACGAACCTTTTTGATAATCACTTTATTGAGATACCCATAGTCTAGACATTTTGGCCTGTTAAAGCATACAATTCAGTGGTCTGTGGTAGATTCACAGTTTTGCAATCACTACCATTATCTAATTCCAAAATATTTCATCACCCCTAAAAGAAACTCTGTACCCATTAGCAGTCAGTCCCCATTTTCTTCCTACCCCTAACCTCTGGCAATCACTAATCTACTTCCATCTGTATAAACCTGCCTATGAGATGTTTCATAAATGAAATCATACAAATTATGGCTTTTTGTATCTAGTTTTTCTTACTTAGCATAATGTTGTTCTGAAATTAAAGGTCTATATTCTTGTTCCACATTCTTAGTTTTTTTAAATTAAATTAAATTTATTTTAATTTTTATTTATTTAGAGACAGAGACTCAAGCTATTGCCCTGGGTAGAGTGCTGTGGTGTCACAGCTCTAGCCACCTCCAACTCCTGGGCATAAGCCATTCTCCTGCCTCAGCCTCCCTAATCACTTGGGACTACAGGCATCCGCCAGAACACCCAGCTTTTTTGTTGTTGTTGTTACAGTTGTCACTGTTGTTTTAGCCGGCCCGGGCTGGGTTTGAACTTGCCAGCCTCAGTATATGTGGCTGGCGCCCTACCCACTGGGCTACAGGCGCTGCCTGATACTTAGTTTTTAAATGTCTTAAAAATGCCAGTGGCTTTATACTCTTACTGATAAATATTTCAAGGTACAATATATTCTTAAGATAAAGTTCACAATTAGCAATAAAAAATAGAAATCTGTATTTAGATGGTCTTCATAATAATTTCTCATTTTTTGACAGACTTCCAATGCTAAGGCATCAGCTCCACCATTTTCTTATGATTGTATTATTAATATTATCTTTAATATGAAATTTGTGAAGGCTGATTTGGTTAATTCAGAACCATGGCCTATAAATCCCCTTACCTGCTCATTAAGAAAAATTACATCATGATGCAAAAAAAGTAACTGAACTTATATGAAATTTTTTAAACAAAAGAAAAAATAAATACAAATAGATACTGATTTTCTCCCCCACACACCAAATGGTTTTGCATAGCCCCTGAAGTATGCACTCAATGGTTTAAAGACTTTAAAGAACAAACAAGTGCATGTCATTCCTCCCTCATAAGCTTTGAAGTCAGGTTGCCCATGACTCCTGGCTTACTCACTTCATTACCTTGGGCATCATAGCTAACATCTCTGTGACTCAGTTTTCTTATCTGAGTGGGGTTGCTATGAGGACAAAATAAGTTATTATACATAGACTTAAAACAATGCCTGACAATAAGTGCTCAAAAAATGATGGCCATTATTATTCTTATAAAATTGGGGGGGGGTTTTGCTTTTTGGTGGGTTAATTTTGGCTGCGGGCAACTTACATGTAGCAAAAAGAATGCATATCTGATTGGGCCACCTTGCTCACCAAAGTTTCTAAATCTTTTCACTGATAAGCTACTAAATTAATTAAGAAGGTATACAACTCCTTCCTCTGGGGGCCCTACCTTCCCTTTGGATAGTTCTACTTTGTAAAGCCTTAGTGGCTCTTTTTATTAAAGCTCCCAAATAATAAACTACTTTGGAAATATAATGTTTCTTAAGAATATATTTAATTATAAATAAAGTATTAAAATTAATTAAATTTTAAAATCTATTACATAAATAAAATTTATTATAAATTAAAATAAATACAACTTACATTAAATGATAATAATATGTAGAAGTTTCATGTTCAGTAGATTACCTTTCATGCTTTAGAAAATTTCTATCAAGTTCTACATTTCTGACTTTCATCTTAAGGACAAAAGGTTATAGTATAATACAGCGAAACATAATACATTTATGGACAATAGCTATGGGTCAACCACTAGTATTTTGTACCAATTACTTCTCAAGTTAATACTGTGCTTTTTGAAAGGAGGGGTATTGTCCCATTTATTCTGAACGACTCTGTATCCTTTCAGTAGCCTAATGTACCATCATACTTTAGAGGCACTAAACAAACATTCGTTGAGCAGACTTCTTACTATATTTGTTTTAAATTTTTTCTAGAACAAAATTCTTGCCATCCTCTCTATAGAATAGAACTTTGAAGATTCACTATTTTTGATTAGCCTTTTGCTGGAAAAAGTCCCAAACTGTTTTTAGAGGAAAACTTGAGCTCTGCCTTATATTCTCCTTCAGACCACTTCTGTTCATAAGACTGTATTCATCACAATTTGCAATTATATATTTATTTGCATGATTACTTGGTCAATGTATTTCACTCAAATGACTCTGTGATTATACGGATAATATTAGTTTCTCCTTCCTTTGTAACCCTAAAACCTAGCATAGAGACTGGTGTGTGCTAGGTGCTCAACAAATATTTGTTGAATGAATAATATACTCAGGAATGTTAAATCTGCTCCTTTATATTAGGAAGATCATGTCAAATCTTAGTTTTCTTTTTTGCAGTTTTTGTTTGAGGCTGGGTTTGAACCCACCACCTCCAGCATATGGGGCCGGAGCCCTACTTCTTTGAGCCACAGGCGCCACCCGATCATGTCAAATCTTCCTCTAAAGCCACTAAGTCTGCCCTTGACCAGGAGCAGTATAACCTCAAACTCACTCATGCTTAATACTTCTCAAAATCTAAGAGAAATATAGCATTAATTCATCCATACCATTCCTTCATTCATTTGGTACATATTTGAATTCCTTCAACTGCATGTCAAACATAGCTCTAAATGCTTGCATTTTATAGTGGGAAGAAAAAGGGAAAATAAAGTGTGTATATATATCATATACACATACATTTATTATACATGTGATATATATACACATGCATTTATTATATATATATTATATATATATATAATGTTAGAGGAAAAACTAAGAGGTTAAGGGGCCCAGAGATTGCTGGGATGCAAGGTATGATTGAAGTTTACCATTTTATAGAAAGGAGATAAAGAAAAGGCCTTTTTACTAAGGTTGACATTTGAAAGTTAAAACAGCATGCACCAGGGAGAAGAGGAGTAAGTATTAATGCCTTACCTGGCAGGATGGGCAACCTGTTCAATCTCTTCCAGTGTTTATCAACTAGCAGTAATAATTGCCCTCAGAAATATTAGGAAATATGAGGTAGGTATTTTGGACTTTCACACTGACATAGAGCAAAGGGCGGAGGGTAGGGTAGAGTAGGTTTGGGATGGAGATGCTACAATGTGCAGGAAAGTTTCAAACAAAAAAGAATTGATCTGCCCAAAATACCTACTAAAATTCTCACGAGGAATTACAGCAGTTTTGTTTTTGCTTTCAAATTGCCCTTGTTACATTAACAAATGTCAATAAATAAAAGATTTTGTAAACAATTTATGATGCACTCTTGCAAAGAATCATATTTTATGTAAATATTATTTATTCTAAATCATCTATATACTTTCCATCCCATATATTTTCTTCATTATGTTGGTAAATTTCATATGTGAGATAGACTAGATCTTAGTTCAAGAATTCATTTGACAATTATTCCATTATTGATTCCTCTCCCTCAATGTATATAAACACACTGGACAGGAATTGACATACGTGAGCCATCAAATCAGAGAATCATTCTCCCCTTCGAATGTGGTAACATTCCCCATTTCCAGTTTTTCTGATAAGCAGCTCAAAATACACCTCCTCCATGAGGCTCTCCCCAAGTTTCCCAGTTTCTCACTTCTCAATAGTGCCTTAGCAGTATGTTTCCCTGGCCACGACTGCACCTACCAGACATTTAATAAGAGTTTTCTTTACCTGCCTCTCTCCCTAACTAAACTGTGTACGCTCTTCTAGGGCAACAAGCCCTTACTCATCCATCTCTGCATTCCCAGTGCCTAGTACAGTGCCCAATGCCTAGAAGGCGTTCAGTTAATGAGTACAGAAGAAATGGAGGATGAACAGTCTTCAAGTTAAGCAAAAATATGTCAAACTCAAAAATATACCTTTTAAAACCTAAGACCCAAGAAAACATCTGCGTTAGCTGGGTGAAGGTAATAGGACCAGAAGGCTGATAGAAGAATCTCCACTTCAGTACTTTTTGAAGTACATATTGAGAAGTGCCAACTTGAAGGTTTTCGATGCCACACTGTCCATAGGCAGAGAGGTTAAGGAGAACACTTCTTAGGGTCTCTTCCTACTCTAAGATACCTGAATCACCCCGCCCCATCGGGGAGATCTTATTTTGGGGACCCCAGGTTCCCGAAGTGAGGCTCTCACCTTCCCATTTGTGGGAGGCTCCTGGATGTAGATGTTGCTCATCCTGATTAGTGCTCAGGACTCGGCTTCTTTTGGACAATAAGAACGGACGGGCAGTCACTGAAGCTGTCCGTCTTCCTGCACACTCTTCCTTAAGTCAGGCGGTCCGGGAAAGCTTCAATTGGTCTCTATCACAGCCTAGGACAGTCTAGCACAGCCCCACTAGACGCTACCTTTGCCCAAAGCTAGCAGCCCCTCACGGCAGCCGCCATGTTGCTCCTGGACCCAAGCACCGCTAACCCAAAGAAGGGGGGATTCCAATATACTCTAAGGAAAAGGAAAAGGTATCAAAGTTCCTATAGCTTAATGTAATTTGTATTAAAATATTTTGCAATACTAAAAGGCACAATTTATAAATCTCGGTGAAGTTTACTTCACTAGTCGCGCGTGCAGGTCGCACTCACGCCCCCCTAAGTTGGCAGGAATGGTTCCGACCACGTGTAGTCTACAATAGGAGTCTCCCGGAAACTACACCCGCGCCTACTTGGTTCTGTTACTGCTAGAGGCTGACAAGGCCTTCCCCGACCGTAGTGAAGGTGCCCCATTGCAAGTGGTACGAAAAGGCCGCGTTGGCTGCGTGTGGTCCTCGCAGCCAGCGAGAAGCAAACGCGTTCTCCAAAGGTGAAGGTTCCAGCGATCTCTTTTACCACCGTCATGGCAGTCCCAGGTGAAAACCAACTGCAGGGACCCTGCGTCTGAGCTAGGGAGGGAGCCGGTAGGATAAGAGAGATGCGGGCGCGGTGGGGTAGGGAGTAGCATCACCGGGGATTTAGGCGGAGGCCTTAAAATTAACAACCTTCTTTGGTTTGCATGAAAAAGTTTGCACTCCGAAAATAACCGCTGAAGGAAAAGAAAGAAAACTGTCTCCGGCGCCCGCAGCCAAGCCCCAAATGCACGGTTTACCCTGAAAAATATATTGTAAACAGGAGCCAGGAGTGATAGGTCGTAACTTTAGGCCCAGGGGCCGGGTGAGTGATAGGCAGTAACTGTAGGCCGAGGGGCCGGGGGAGTGATAGGCAGTAACTGTAGGCCTTGGGGGGGGGGGGGGGTGATAGGCAGTAACTGTAGGCCTGGGGGTGGTGGTGATAGGCAGTAACTGTAGGCATGGGGGGGGGGTGATAGGCAGTAACTGTAGGCCGGGGGGGGGGGGGGTCAGGAAATACCTACTTTCACTTTGGTTTGGTGTAACACAGAAATGGAAGTGGGAACACTTGGCAGACCCAGTT